>CAJPEX010001552.1:0-55113 GCA_905338405.1 Notodromas monacha
CATTTCTCTCATCAATTTACCATCCATTCAGCTAATTTTAAAAATTACCTCCACCAGGAAGGACTTCATTCTGTCTTTTTCACTTGAATGTTATTTTTACAGAGAATGCCAACATTTCTATGTACTGCACAGAGGTATTAGAATTCAATTCCCCAAATGTCCAATAGTGTTGAAATATATGGATGGGAATCAGTTTTAATTGGGAGACAATTTTTATTTTCATGGAATTATGGTGAGTATATTTTGTACAAAAAACACCAATTAAAAATTATATAATGTAAGTCTAAGAGAAAATGAGACTTGACATAGGTACACCCGTGATGCTTCAATTATGTCTGCATCTTGGGGTCTCACTATATCTAAATAACTCTTCTTAGAGGTTTTTAACCCCTTGATGGCAGAGGGAGCATCACCAAACAATCCAAGACAAAAATATAGACAGACTTTCAACCAACTCTATTTTTATTGATAATCAGACAACTTGAAGGGTTTTATACTTATCAGTTAGACTCCTGCAAAGGGAAACTCTGTGTGTTATTGCCCTGTTTCTGAGTCAGGTGTAATTGTGTTTCTGTACACAAAAGTACAATAAAGACTACAGTATTTGAGACCCCCAGATGCGGACATAATTGGTGCATCAAGAGTGTCCATTTTCCCAAAATGTCCCTAGGTTGAGTCTTGTTTTCCCATAGACTTACAACATATAATTTTTAATTGGTGATTTATGGAAGAAATATTCTTCATAATTCCATGAACATTTTTTTTGCTGCTTCATTTCCCTTCAACAACACTCATCATCAAAGGATATGCACAAAATAGAAGTTCCCAGTCTTTGGAGAAAAAAAATATAACATATCATAACTACACAATTTTGTCCGGTGGCAATTTCTCACTTCAACATATGACAAAAATGCTCCATTGTCATGGATTCGGTGAGTGCGTCTTTATTCCTACCATTATACTAGCGGACGTGTCTAAACGGGTTTCTTAACATTGCTTTCATACGTCCCATCATTTCAGGGTGTTGAACAAAACAGCAAAAATCAGCACAAAAAACCAGGAAAAAACCCACTCTCAAGACTCATCCATGTGCAACCACGCAGCCATGATTTTACGTGGTCCGTGAAACCACATCCACAACGTCATTCTTCGGATTACGTGACAATAAAACGTAAAACTTATCTGTTTCTGAGAGACAAAAAAAAATGACGTACATCAATGTACGTTAAATTTTAAATAATGCGTCATAATTCAAGGTCAATGCGAGCATCTCTGAAGGAACAAGTCCTTCAGAGAAGTTTGTTAAAACAGAAAATTCGCGCCCTTCTTTTGATTTTTTTTTACAAGCAGTGAGTCAGAAGTCAAAAAGCAAAATTTCAGTAAAACATTTTCTAGTCTGCACGTTAAATTCTCAACTGAATAATTATTTAGGATTAATACATATAATTTTCAAAAGCAACATGCTTTCCAGAGATGCTTCTTCTTTCTTGGTTTGTGTATGTCCTTAGACAATGAGTGCTGTGAAAGGGAAATGACTTGGAAAGTCTTTGCTGTAGCCCTGTAGGGCACAGGCCCACAAAGAATGAATATTTAAGCAATGAATAATCATCACAAACAATCCGCCCGGGAACAGGGCAGGGGATTCTCAGTAGAATACCAAAAGACTAGAACAAAATGTAATTCACATGAAAGTAAAGAATCAATCACAAATATTTCAATACTTCAACAGACAGCAAATCTTTAAACATCTTAATTCAATGAATGCATCTGAGAAACTGTGTAGATCAGAGGAAAAAAAGGGTTGCAGGAGGAAGAGGATTGCACCATTCAAACCGGGTGGGGAAGAGAGTGCTGTGCTGATTATCACGTGATCACCGGGAATTCCCGGTGATTTATTCATTGCTTAAATATTAATTCTTTGTGGGCCTGTGCCCTACATTTGCTTTTCAGGCAAAAATACAGTGAGACCCCCACTTTCACACACCTCAACAAGCGGACAGCTCAACATATGGACATTCATTTTTCAACAAAAAAGACATGAAAAAGGTCCAACATATGGACACTGAATTGACATGTGGACATTGCATGATACAATTTCTGATACATTTCAGCAAAATTGTCTTTTATTAGGCTTAATTGCAAGAAACAGATATTTCCAACCCTAAGATGTATGCAAGAAAAATTCTTCAGCATTTCTCCCATCATTTTACCATCAATTCAGATAATTAAAAAATTATCTATAGCATAGAGGGAAAGAATGGAAATGCACCCAGGGAATGCAGATTGGACATCAGTGCTAATCAGCACTTACCATATTCACTCAAGTACCACGCGCACCTTGTTTTTCAAATTTTAGAAGAAAAAAAGGGGTGTGCATCATAAGTGGGTACACATTTTTAAAGAAGTTTTAGGAAGTTATGTGTGCATTATACTTAATCATAATGGAGAAATTTTGAACAAATGTAACAAGAAAACTTTCTTGTACTGAAATAGTTGAAAATTGATCCGATTTTTGTTCAATTCATGTCTAAATTCAAATTGTTTGAATTAATTTTCACAATCTTGTGGTTTTAAATTCACTAAAAATTGGGGTGCGTGTCTTACTCGGGTATAAGATTTTAGCCAACTTTCCAACTGAAAAACCCCTGTGCGCGCCTTACTCGAGAGCGGGTGGTACTGGAGTAAATACGGTATTTGCACATCCATCAGTTAATTCTAGAACAAAAAGAACAAGTATTTTTCCAATTGCCACTACCATTGATTTTTCAGTAAAATTTTCGCAGAAATGCGTCACTTCATAGCAGAAATTAAACAAAGGAAAAGGATTCTACGCATCTCTACGCATCCATCTTAACGCAGCAGCACTTACTCATGTGAAGATAACACTAAAAAATCTATAATATGCATCCAAGTTTTTGAACGCAGCACTTACAGCCGTGATACAAGCAACAGTATTAAATTGCAGAAAATGATGGAGGCTTCTAAAATTGCGGTAACCGCGTTCATTGTTCTCGCAATACAGTATATAGTTTCCGAAGATGCGTATCTTCACTATAAAATCGAAAGAAAGAAAGCAAGATAAACCTGGCTTGCACTCTTCGGACTCTCCAATATACACACAACTTCAGCAGCAGCACTCACTCCATCAAACACACACGTGAATAATTTAAATGACTCACTTTCTACACACGAACACACCCCACTCTAAAAGTTAGTGCATAACCGATACATTTGTGACTCACTTTTTCCACCATCCGCACGGTCAAGGCATGAGCTTCCATGTGATGCACGGGTATCAGCGGGATTCTTCTGCCCGGACAGGATCGGCAAAGTTCTTTGGCAAATCCGACTCCGACCTCCAAGGACAAGATGAGGCCCGGTCGGTTCGTGACAGCGACAGCGTCGACTTCTGAGAGTGGGACCGTGTCGAGACATTCGGCTACGACGGACTTTATACTGACGTTGTGGAGATCCCGTGCCAGCGGCGGAATGATGCCACCAAACCTGACGTAAATCATTAACAACAACATACATTTACGGTAAAAATCCGCTTGAAAACGAATCTTGTTATAACTAATTTTTAATTAAAGCAAATTTTGTGCCGAGGTCGCATCAGAAACTTCTTCATTTAGGAAGCATGCTATTATTTCAAATTTTCATTCGCTCGAAATAAGTTCAACCAAAACCTGATGCAAAAGGTCAACAACAACAAAGCATAAATTTGCACTAAAATTCCGTTTTAAAACGAATCTTGGTATAACCAATTTTATAATTTAAGAAATGTTTGTGTCACGGTCGCAGACGCTTCTTCATACAGGAACCATGCTATTATTTAAAATTTTCATTTGCACGAAATAATTTCAACCAAAACCTGATGCAAAAGATAAAAAACACTAAAATTCCGCTTTATAACGGTCCCCAGCAGCTTCTTCCTAAAAAACTTTGTTGATGAATTTTTTTTCTTTCGCAAAAAATAATTTCAATCTTGAAGCTCAGGACAAAAATTTTGCCCTGAATATGTGAATGTGCCTTGGAGACTTTTAGCAATTGGCACAACTGGAAATCCAACTTTTTGTGCAGGATTAAACATTCATAAAAAATTAAACGCAAATATTCTTGGGTAACGATAATTTTGTCTTGGTATCCAGAAAATTTCTCTCGTTTTTCATTTATTTAGAAATGGCTCCTTTCCATTAAATCAATAAAATGTACGAGGAAAATTGCGACATTCGTCTGATAAAGAAAAATATTGGCAAAATCAATACATTTTTTATGGTACAGTACAATACATTTTAAGCAGAGCAGGTGCCAAATAAGAAGAGCGCATTTTAAATTTTCTTGATATCAACATGGAATTAATTTGCAGGCTTGTCTTCACGCCTGCAAGATCATTCCGCAATTTCCATCAACAGCTGCCATTTGGCATTACATTTTTTTGTGTTCGGAAGAATTCTGTTTTTGAACTATAATCGTTTTCGTTTCCCAGGTGAGTTCCACACCGTTTCCATTCAAATTCCGTGAACTTTTGTTAGGACCCTTGCATGTGTAGGTCAGTCTTCTCACTTCAAATGGATGTTTTGCTGAGACCGCAAGGACTCTACCAGGATATTCCCAGTGTCATCAACAATGGCTGCTCCAGTATCATCGCAACTCGTTTCGATCCCGAGAATTTTAACCCTTCTACGGACACTGGTACAAAAACGCCGCACGCCTCGGGTCATCAACGCTCGTGACATAACCATACCTTCCTGCAAAATAGCACGAGAGACGGTTGAAGAATTAAGCGAATCCTTTTTTGTTCTTCAAGATCCGTGAAACTTGAATTGAGAAAGTTTTGAAGGTAGTTTATGCATGAAGAGTTCGGAGAAGATATGGAGAAAACACTTTTTCCACGATCTTCCCAGCAGAAGAAAATGCGACGCTTTTTTTTCCGAGTTCAAAAGCCTTTTTTTCTCTCTCAAATTCTTCCATATCGCGCAAAACACACAGGTCATAACGAATCAATAAATGCTTTGGCAGAATTCAAACCACCTTCGTCAACCGCAGAACCTTCGACAAAGTCAATTCCCTGTTTCTTCCCCAGATCAGAAAATTCGAAATCCTTTCCGACGATTCCGAGAAACGAGTTGTTGTTTGAAGAGTCTCCGGAATCGGAAGTGCCAATGAGTCTCGAGGCCCGGGTTTCCCTCAAAATGGTGATTTCTTTCTCCAACAAGGTTTGAACGGCTCGTGGGGATTTCGCCCCGCCAATGTCCTGTTTGTTGCAGAAGATTTGCAATTTCGGGCGTGATCTCTGGAGCTCATCATCCGCCAGAATGTTGTACAAGTACCTGGTCATTAATAAAGAAATTCAGCATTTTTAATCTTTTTTTTCAATTCTAACGCTCAACTTTTCTTTCATGGACTTGAAGGTATATTTTGCTTGGATTACTGAAGAGTCGTAAAATTAACAATCCGAATATTGTAAGTTCGAACTAAATCAATTCGTTCCAACGAATAGTTCATTGTTAGGGACACGCATGACTGACCAATAAATTTGAATTTTTATTCGAATGAAAACCAGGTACCAATCGCCATGATGTTCATAGTTGAAATTAAGCAACTTTTTTAAATTTCCCGGACATTTTTCAAAGTTCTTCATCAAGGGTGCACTAACTTCGAGGAATCACCATACTGTATTTCAATTTGATTCGAATAATAAAATAATTTGAAATACTGAAACGAAATTCACGCGAAAAAATCTTGAACGCTTTCAACTTGGTGAAAATCAATACTCTACTTTAATATTTAAAAAAAATTTAATATCTCATTCATTTTCGAAAGGATTACGCCATTTTCAAAAAACGACACCTCACAGTCAAGACAAAATTATGAACAGATGTTTGTTTACACAACTTTCTTTCGCATCCCTCGAGACACTTTTCTTTTTGTATCCGAAGTGACACGTTCAAGGATATCCAAATTGCGTTAAAGGTAAAGCGTCAAGATTTTCAAGAAGCACGGCAAAAAATCATTCGAACTTCCAAGCAAAGGAGATTCTAACGATTTTCGACAAAATTTTCGAGGCAAATAGATGGAAATTTTTTTAGTAGAGAATAATGAATATCGAGGATCTCACTCAGCAGCATCCCGAATATCCTTCTGCAATGAAACGGCGTCGATGACAAAAATAATGGCTTTGCATCCGGTGCGATACTTATTCAAAACCGTGTACCGAACCTTGTCAAACCCAGGAATGTCCACGATGTCTAAAACTTTCTGAAAAATTGTCCCCAATATGACGTAGGATCTTCTTTTACTGCCAAAAAGTAAATTCACAACTTACATTTCTCGAGTTGGTGTAAGATCCTCGATTTTCCTTTTGCGACGTGACAGTGACAGGAGATTCGTCGTGCACCAGTTTAGACCAGAATAAAGTCTTTCCGGATCCCGAAAGACCAGTGAGCAACACTTGGTTTCCCTTGCTGCCACCGAAGATCAATTTCTTTAGGATGATCAACGTCAGCAAACCGAGCACCACCGCGATCACAATCGGTAGCACGGTTTCCATTTCCAATCCCTCCATTTTCTCAACCGTTCAAGAGAATCGACCACAATATAACACACAGAATCCTATTAACCATTCATCTGAAACGGGATCAAAGTAAATATGAACTACACGGTTGGAAATACAGAAACATGAATCGAAATATTTCTAAACGGTCGAGTTCCCTGAATCGTTGGATCTTTTCATTCAGAATTAAGGCGACTTGAAAATGCATACAAAAACAGTATCTTCTCAAAATTGCCCACGTGATGCAATTATGAAGAAAACCCATGAAAATAAGATGCTAAATTCATATGCTGTATTTTTTATTCCCATCTCGATTGCATATTGTCTGAATTCCAGGTCATGTTCCAACACGTGAGAAACGAGAGAAAATTGCTTATACAGTATAAATAATATACTTGTGGTGGTGCTGCTTAAGCATAATAGAATTCAAGTCGGGACCAGGATAGAGTCATCGTTCGGAGAATTTCAAGGTTGAAAAAAAAAGTTGAGAAGCAAGTCCACCTTGTAGAGAAAAAGGCCGTTGTTGAAAATCATGCTAATAACGCGAAGTAATTCAAAAAAGGATCTCAAATTTTAGCATTCAGGTACTGTGATTCATAATCAAAATGCTTAGATAAAAAATCACACGCCAAATATTTCCGTGGACAGTCTTCTTCGAATGATCATGGTAGACATTAATGAAGCGGAAATGTACTCCAATCTCTTTTCTTCGGGTGACAGGTTCAACCGTTCAATATAAATTACAGTACCGTACCGTATACAGTACTGGAAAAGCTCTCATCCTTGTCTTTGTCCTACACGTAGTAAAAAAAAATTTGGAATCGCGGAAGCTCCATATTCACAAGTATGAAAATCCAGCGTTTAACACCACAGCCAGAAAAAAAAAATCAGATCAAAATACTATCAATCATTCAGCTTTGAACTTTTCAGCCTCGGTGCGGATCACGTCCGCAATTTTCTCCCGCATCCGCTGAGGGTTCAACTCAACACCTCCAGCTTTTCCATCACCGCTTTCAGCAGAAAGGAAATTTCGCAAGCATTTTTCAGCATTGATTAATACGTGGATTCCGCAGTCGTACGAATTTTTCTGTTTTGGACACCGCGCTTCTTTGAATTCCACGTTTGTTTTAGATGCCAGAAACGGTTTGAGCTTCAAAAAAGAATCTCTGGCACAATCTCGATTCGAAGAACCTGGAATTCTCAGCTTCACGAGCCGTTAAGGCGAAAAAGACGAACCTTGCTTTTTTTTCTTCTTTCTTTTTAGTTGGGTTTAATCTGTTCTGTCTGTACAAAATAGAGATAGCTTTGTATTCTTGTTTGAAAAATTGCGTAAATTGGTCCAAAGTTTGCCATTAGAATCAAGTATAACACGCGCCTGAATTTCTAAATAAAATTTGAAAAAATAATTCATACCAGCCAAAAAAGCGCACGCTCCTTTTTTCTTCTCAATTAAAAGAAAGGGAATGCAGCATCAAGTTACGAACCTGTGGTACACCAGAAGTGACCAGTGACTTCCACTCGGCGAATCTGTGCAGTGAGAGTCATTGATGGGACAAAGAATCAGATCTTTGTCAGGTAGATCCAGAGGACCGAGAAAAATCTCTGTTTCTTGAGAGCCACTCATCTTGACAGCGTGAGCAACGTCGGGTTCGATGATACTCACCTTTTTGAGCGTTTCCAAGTCTGGCTTTGAGCCCAGATTTCCTGCCATTAGCCATTCGAAGTAAAACCCTACAAAATAAAAAAAAGACATGCAAGATGAAAAAAATAAATAAACCCTCGACGTTTTTCTCGGGAACTACACATGGATTAGGTATTTCGAAAAGTAAAAAAAAAAACTTTTATACGTGTTTCACACTCTAAAGAAAATGCATATTCAACTTCAAATCGACTTAACATTTCCAATAGAATTCACTACTAACCGATCAAACGATCATTGAGCCAGTTTGGACCAATGATTAACTCCAGGTCAGATCTCCGTAAAATTGCATCTCCGAAACTCACAATTATTTCGTCATCAGACATCTGCAAGAACAAGAAAATCGTCGACGCCAGCGCGATTAATTCATTCGAAATATGACGTTTCTCACCAGCCGACGGTTACTAAGATGCATAACAAGGAATGGATCTAGTTTTAGCGAAAGTTAATATTATAACGGACCAATTCACATGGAGTGAAGCAGAAAACGGTCAAAATTTGCGGGTAGTTGAAACATTGAAGGACGGAATTTTAGTGAAAGCATTTTTATAAGTAACCGGCAATGCCTGATTTGGCGATAGTATTTTACTTCAATAATTCTTTGACTGTAATTATGCCTGTTCGAGTTTTCTGAAGTTGAACGTTCAAGCATGATTCCACGAAAATAAATTTCCAACGGAAGAATGGATTAAAAAACACTTCTGATGAACATTGAACTCCACAACTCCGGGAAAATAGTAAAATTTGAAATTTTCTGGGAATGCTGGAAAAATTTCAATCCTAACGTGGCATTGTCAAAATTCCAAAAAGGAATAATCAAGCAAATGAACAATGAAAAACCGTGTCACATTCGCATTTCCTTCCAAGCATACCAAGTTCATTTGCTGTGACATCCCACGCTCAAAACGATTGTCTCCATCCAAAATATTTTCCATCAAGAGATGCACAAGAACATACCAAACGATGAATAAAAATACATCGGTTTTGCAGAGGCAAGATCATACTTTCAGTCACAGTGTGGCCGTGGGCTTCAATGGACACAAATCTATCTTTCGGAAATATTAACTGAAATTAGAAGATAATTTCTTCGTATCTTCGCGGGACCAACGACTCTTGAAGATACGATTTTTAAAGTTATAATTATTACATATTTTCTTCCGATGTGTGAAATTTCATTCGTAATATTTTCGTGAATAACAAATCGAGTACTGTGGAACCCTGGAAAAAAGACTCACGATATCACAAATGTTCGGTTAGTAGATCCAGCTTTGAATATAAGGATTTTAAAAAATGTGAATAAAAAAAATTAATAAAGTATATAGGAATTCTTGCAGGAGATTCGGCTACCAGCATAATATTTTTAGCGGATAGAGGCATTCTACCGTATACTTCAGAATACGTTGAGCATTTTTCATTTTATAAGATTTTCCTGGAATTACATTATAACTTACAAAAAAAAAATCTCCAATTACGTAGAATGCAGTATTTTCAAAGGATCGGAAAAAATTAATAATCACGTACAGCTTCACATTTCTTACCTACGGGGCTTTTCGGGGGGTCTGATACCGATTATGAATTTGATATAACGTTAGATTATTAGGTCAACAAAATTTTTAGATGACGGACTTTCCGAAGAAACGGATCAAGCCCATGAACAAGGTACCACAAGACACGCTTCCAAAAATATTTTCTGACGGGACATTCTTGCGGGTAGAAGAACAGATGATAAACCCGTCACAATACATACAAAACAACTCCTCGAACCAACAAGTTCCCAAAGGGAAGAAAACAAAAATTTGAAGAATATGCCCAACAGCCGCGTTTCAAGCTGGCAAAAGATCGAAATCATCCGAAACGTGAACAATGGGAATGTTCCGATCGTCCGGTCGGATCACGCCCGCAGGCCATTGGCTCCAGCGCGGATCCCGACCCTTGGTGCTCGTCACACCGTCTGCTGCCCGCAATTCATCACTCAGCCCCATCTCTTGCACCTTGAGCTCCCAATCCATCTGCTGGACGACTTGCAACGCCTCGGCTTCATTGTGATGCCTGAGCACCATGCCCGACTTGATTTTCTCCCACTTGTCGTCCACGTCCTGAAGCCAGGAGAGGAACAGGCGGCCGTTGTAACGTGATCGGGCGCCTCCCGTGCCACCAGCGCCGTTGCTCGTCGGAAGGCCCNAGAGTCAAAGTGCTCGGCAATTCCGCTTTTTCTGCTTGGAACGAAAAAAAAGAAGAAAGAAAAATCAACCCAAATTAGACAAGACAGACATGTTTTATCTCTATCGAAACATAAGAACAAACTTTTTATGCGTAAATTGGTCCAAAGTTTGCCATTAGAATCAAGTATAACACGCGCCTGAATTTCTAAATAAAATTTGAAAATATAATTCATACCAGCCAAAAAAGCGCACGCTCCTTTTTTCTTCTCAATTAAGAAAAAGGGAATGCAGCATCAAGTTACGAACCTGTGGTACACCAGAAGTGACCAGTGACTTCCACTCGGCGAATCTGTGCAGTGAGAGTCATTGATGGGACAAAGAATCAGATCTTTGTCAGGGAGATCCAGAGGACCGAGAAAAATCTCTGTTTCTTGAGAGCCACTCATCTTGACGGCGTGAGCAACGCCGGGTTCGATGATACTCACCTTTTTGAGCGTTTCCAAGTCTGGCTTGGAGCCCAGATTTCCAGCCATGAGCCATTCGAAGTAAAAACCTACAAAATAAAATAAAAAGACAGGCAAGATGAAAAAATAAATAAACCCTCGACGTTTTTATCGGGAACTACACATGGATTAGGTATTCCGAGAAGTAAAAAACAATACCTTTTATACGTGTTTTACACTCTAAAGAAAACTTATATTCAACTTCAAATCGACTTAAAATTTCCAATAGATTCCATTACTAACCGATCAAACGATCATTGAGCCAGTTTGGACCAATGATTAACTCCAGGTCAGATCGCCGTAAAATTGCATCTCCGAAACTCACAATTATTTCGTCATCAGACATCTGCAAGAACAAGAAAATCGTCGACGCCAGCGAGATTAATTCATTCGAAATATAACGTTTCTCACCAGCCGACGGTTACTAAGATGCATATCAAGGAATGGATCTAGTTTTAGCGTAAAGTTATTATTCCAACGGACCAATTCACATGGAGAATAAAACGGTCAAAATTTGCGGGTAGTTGAAACATTGAAGGACGGAATTTTAGTGAAAGCATTTTTATAAGTAACCGGCAATGCCTGATTTGGCGATAGTATTTTACTTCAATAATTCTTTGACTGTAATTATGCCTGTTCGAGTTTTCTGAAGTTGAACGTTCAAGCATGATTCCACGAAAATAAATTTTCAACAAAAGAATGGATTAAAAAAAAATTGTGATGAACATTAAACTCCACCCCTCCGGGAAAATAAAATTTGCACGTTGAAATTTTCTGGGAATGCTAGAGAAATTTCAACCCTAACGTGGAATTGTCAAAATTCCCCGGAGGAATAATCAAGCAGCAAATGAACAATGAAAAACCGTGTCACATTCGCATCACTTCGCATTTCCTTCCAAGCATACAGAGTTCATTTGCTGTGACATCCCACGCTCAAAACGATTGTCTCCATCCAAAATATTTTCCATCAAGAGATGCACAAGAACATACCAAACGATGAATAAAAATACAACGGTTTTGCAGAGGCAAGATCATACTTTCAGTCACAGTGTGGCCGTGGGTTTCAATGGACACAAATCTATCTTTCGGAAATATTAACTGAAATTAGAAGATAATTTCTTCGTATCTTCGCGGGACCAACGACTCTTCAAGATGCGATTTTTAAAATTATAATTATAGTTTCTTCCGATGTAAGTGTCAAATTTCATTCGTAACATTATCGTGAATAACAAATCGAGTACTGTGGAACCCTGGAAAAAAGACTCACGATATCACAAATGTTCGGTTAGTAGACCCAGCTTTGAATGTAAGGATTTCAAAAAGTCTGAATAAAAAAAAATTAATACAGTACATAGGACTTCTTGCAGGAGATTCGGCAACCAGCATATTATTTTTAGTGGATAGAGGCGATCTACCGTATACTTCAGAATACGTTGAGAATTTTTCATTTTATAGGATTTTCCTGGAATCACATAACTTACACATAAAAATCTCCAATTACGAAGAATGCAGTATTTTCAAAGGATCGGAAAAAATTAATAATCAGGTATAGCTTCACATTTCTTACCTACGGGGCTTTTCGGGGGGTCTGATGCCGATTATGAATTTAATATAACGTTAGATTATTAGGTCAACAAAATTTTCAGATGACGGACTTTCCGAAGAAACGGATCAAGCCCATGAACAAGGTACCACAAGACATGCTTCCAAAAATATTTTCTGACGGGACATTCTTGCGGGTAGAAGAACAGATGATAAACCCGTCACAATACATACAAAACAACTCCTCGAACCAACAAGTTCCCAAAGGGAAGAAAACAAAAATTTGAAGAATATGCCCAACAGCCGCGTTTCAAGCTGGCAAAAGATCGAAATCATCCGAAACGTGAACAATGGGAATGTTCCGATCGTCCGGTCGGATCACGCCCGCAGGCCATTGGCTCCAGCGCGGATCCCGACCCTTGGTGCTCGTCACACCGTCTGCTGCCCGCAATTCATCACTCAGCCCCATCTCTTGCACCTTGAGCTCCCAATCCATCTGCTGGACGACTTGCAACGCCTCGGCTTCATTGTGATGCCTGAGCACCATGCCCGACTTGATTTTCTCCCACTTGTCGTCCACGTCCTGAAGCCAGGAGAGGAACAGGCGACCGTTGTAACGTGATCGGGCGCCTCCCGTGCCACCGGCGCCGTTGCTCGTCGGCAGGCCCGTTCTGAAAACCGAAATAACGACACATGCATTAGGGAACAACACACAATACAAGGCTTAAAATCTACTCAGCGTTCTCAAGTACTGTATTTTATGAATTACTGGGTATCTAAAAAGTACTTATTCCCCAGCTTTCAGTATGACAAATTTTGCAATAAATGTTTGTGTTTTTGTTAATTTTTGGTTAGAACACCCAGGACCGTGAAAAATCCACCCAAACTTAGAGAAAATACAAGAAAAATCAGCGAAGAACTCTGAAAATCAGAAAACCAATAAAAAAGAGGTGAAATTTGACCAATAAATTTTGAAAACTTCCAGCGCACTGAAATGAATACTGGACGATACTATTTTTCCATGATGCAGTGAGCCTTAAGATTTATTTGAAATCCTGAAAAATAAGCAAATCCCAACATAAACATTTTCTTTATTCACGTAAGTGGAATTCCGGTGAAAAATCGTTTCTGGAATGATTTTTGAAATCTTTGATGAAATTCAATTCTCACACTGAAAAAGGACACGAACTCACCTATCACGGGAAGAGCCCCCTTCTTCGCAAGATGGATAGCAGAGCATTTGATGTGGATTTTGCCATGGGTCCCGCGGCGGAGGCGGTGGGTTAGACAAAACCGCATCTCGCAACATTGTACAGGCGGAAAAAGGTAAAGCTTGGTTGGCCAAAGCACGGGCGGCTCTGCCGTGAACTCGCAAAATTTCCTGCTCCACACACAAGACCAACTTCTCCTTTTCAACCAAATGCCTTCAGAAACGAAAAAAGAGAGAAAAAAACTGAAATTAATCCTGAAGTGCCTAACACCTGCACCGAAGAAGTCTGTACCTCTGAGTCAATCAACAGGCGAATTTTTTTTTTATACAACAACAGTTTCTCCTTTCGATTCTTCTCTCGTTTGAAAAAAAAAAAAAAACGTTTTTACTCAAACATACGACGTCATCCACGGCGCGACTATCTTCCTTCTTTGTTCCTCAAAATTACGAAGATTTTTCTTGTTAATTTAAAAGGCCTCTACTTCATTCCACTCCTGCAGGATCAGAGAAATCCGTTGATTCTACTTTGCTCCATAGACGATTAATCTCCTCATACACTTGCTCAGTTGTATATCAGTAGACATGTAATCAATTGAATTTCAGAATAAACTTCCATTAAAATGATTATGAGGGTAAAAAAAATTTTCTACAAGCGAATCAATGATACATAAAATCTGAGATGCATTTCATTTTTTTAAATCTAAAATAAAATAGCTCGGAAAAATTCGTCTTACGGTGGAGTAAATGATCAAATCGACATAAAAACTCGATTAAATTGAACGGAAGGACTAACCTTAGCCGCAGCTTTTCCCGTTCCTTCTCTTGCGCGATGAACAGTTCCTTGAAGGGCGCCAAGTCCGGAAATTGCTCGAAATAATACGGCAAAGTTACTTGAGTCGCCGCTGCCAACTGGGCTTGCTGATTTCCGTCCAACACGTACGTGCCGCGGTGAATTAGGTAATCCTTGTACCCTTGCGGCGGTTTTGGGTGCACGGGGACCAATTGTCGTCTCTGTATCTCTAAATGTTTCCGGATTTTCACAAAGATCTCGAACGGATTCGAGAAACACTGCTCTTCGATCCGAAACGGTGCCGTTGGGGACGGGTAATAAGAACCGTTCTCGCGAACAGTTTTGAGTTTCCGCTTTCGTGGATGTTCCACGTTTGTGGAATCTTCTCGACGCTCTTCTTTCACCGCGTCGGCCGTTGCTTCCATCTTCAGACAGCCGTTGACAATAATACACGGGGGAAAATGGAGAAAAGAACGAATAAATCTGTCGTTCGCCTTTAATATTCAAATGAAAAAAAAAAACATACCGTTTCGAAAGTTCCTGCCTCGTCATCCGCCGTATTTTCAACTTTTGGTACCAGCAAAGAGGACGAATCTGACGAGACTTTCTTCTCTTGTCCTAGAAGGAAATGAAATTTTTCAGAGAAAAATAAAGAAAAAAAAAACCCTTTCGTCTCTGCATGAATTACCGTATTCTAAAAATATGTCGCGAAACTCAACTGATCCTCAAAATAATGCACACCTATGAACACCTTCCTACAGTAGTTGAAAATACACGGTGTCACCTATACCAAAACCGCCTATTGTCAGGGAATTTCGAGCATGTAATTCTAAAGTTTACGGGGAAGAAAGGAAAGAGGCAAGCATCATCTTAAGTTGGTTTGGCAAAAATATGGTGAAGTACTTCATTTAGCAATTTCAAGCCCCATTTCAGTGATTTTCTCCCGCGACTGATGCATGGATCATTCTCCGCAGTGTTCCACAATTTTTCTCCCCAGTATTTTTCATTCTGACACACGATAATCACAATTCCGAGAGTGAAATTGATCACCCCTCCCAATTTCAGACACTGACCTAGTCCTAGTCCGAAAAAACCACAAAATAATTTTGGCTTCCTATACTTGAAAAAACAAAGCGTGAGTATATTTTCGACAGTGGCGTAAGTATTTACATTTTTACGGTTTTTTTCAAGAGCGTTTGTCAACGTTTTAAATAAGTACTGTGATTCGATATTTTATTGAGTGGGGCCCGAGGGTTCTCAATATAATGAACTAGTATTTCAAGGATTACCTGCGATATCTGTTCCTCCATTTTCACGATCTTTGGCGTCAATGGCCTCAGAAACTTTACCGGGGTTCTCCAGAGAATCATCGGTTTTCAGTGCCTTGTCCCCTATAAGATTAAAAAACGAAGTTTATAAACACATTTATTACTGTACATCGCTAGGAGCAACAGAGAAATGAACCATTCGATGAAAAAATTTTCATGATCACCCCGACTATCCATGGTTGGCGAGCCTCTCGAAGAAGTTTTCCCCTTGCAATCTCCACTGGGTGAATTTGCATCGGCTTGTCCAGCATTTTCCGCAGCTTCGTTGGACCCTCGAACATCTTTTGTCACGTTTTCTTCCGCAATGACAGGACTTGATGATCCGCCATCTCTGGACTTCACTTCCATATTGCGCGAGGGCGCTACAGACGGAGAGATGGACCTCGGAGAAGGATTCTTGGCTGATGATGACGCCTCGACATTCTGAGAACCCGGCGAACTTGTACCTTTGAAAAAAAAGGTAATATAAATAATAGAACAGAAATAAACCACCGAAAATAAATTGAAAATTTTAATCCATTTACTGACTAGCGATGAAGTTCAAATTATTTTCAGAGCTGGGATCACGCAAAGCGAAAAACATTGAGAAAAAATTACAATGGAACTTATACTCACCCTGGTTCTGGCTATAGGTTAATTTCATTACATTAATTACCTATATTATAAGACTTGGTATCCGTAACGCCTTGAACTGGACCTTCGCGAAAATTCCGTACGTTCTACTAAAGACATGCATAATAATTTATACGAGATTTGAATTACGAGCATTTTTTTAACGGCAGAACATTACTGTACAATAATGATTAATTTTCATCCCTCCTATTTATTTTCAAATTGATTTTTTTCAAGGATGTTCCCGTACCTCTAAAAGTCTAGGTTCTCAAGTCTTACAATCATAACTACAGTACAGTAATGAAAACCGAACTTGCTTTTTCGAATGTAACGCAGATGTCACCCAAATCAGGAATTCAACAAGAAACGCAAAAAATTGAATTGACCAAGTACACTAGCTTACTCGAGGACTCATATCCGTACAACAACATGAAAAAAAAGAAATCTCCTTTTTTTGCCCGCAGCAATGTTATCCCGATATTGCATTCAGGTTTGGATTTATTTTGAGAATAACTCGACTGAATCTTCAAGTTTTCAATACTCATGAAAAGTAGGAACTTACTCAATGAATTCGTGTTCACAGACAGAGTGCCTTCAACTGGACCACTTTCTCCTTTCTCGTCGCTTTTTGAAGTAGCACCACTCACGGAAACTTGCGACAATACGACACTGCACAATGACGTTGATGATGCAGCTTTCTACGAGAAGTAAAAAATTGAAAAAAAGTGACATCAAGTTCAGTACTGTACTCACTGAGTGACGGCAAACTTTTGTTTGATTCCTCGTAATGAAGACTACATATTTTTTCGCGTTTGAAGACGATTGTAACACTGCACATATTTACATTGAACTTCTGCCAGAGCTTGGACAAAGATTTAAAACACAAATTTTCCTGTAAACTTTTCAACGCTCTCAATACAACTATCTATCTTGTAATAGGTTTCATGCCATGAGTAAAATCTGACGATATCAACGGCACGGACCTTTTTAGAATCAACATCCTTCGCCTCGTCCTTGCTTCTTGCATCTTTTACGTCGACCTCGTTTTTATCCCCAACTTTTCCTGACTTCCCATCCAACGTCTTGTACTTAGTGTCCGTCCGCGACACTTTTGCGGGTAAGTCGCTCTCGTTTACCAAAGATTCATCACCAGCGTTTTGCAACCTTCGTTTACGTCCTTCGTTGGGTTGATTATTGTCATCGTTCGTTTCCTTGCCTCCTTCAACAGTTCGCTCTTCTTTGGTTTCTTTCGAATCTTGCTTATCCCCCGGCATTTCAACGCGGGGAACGATTCAAACGCGGTCTGGAAATGTAAATTCGTTGAGATTTAGTGGTTGACACGTGAGGAAAACAAAGAATGAAATGAGCATACATCTTCTAATTTACTAGCCGTGTACGATTGCAACGTGATATTTTCAAAATTATACTTTCCTTTTTTGAATCAGACCAATCCCGCTCGAAAGGTGGGAATGAGCTGTAATCATTTAAAGCAAATTTGTCGTTCTTTTAGTTTTTCTCGTCATCTCCGCTTCAAGTTTCTCCGAAGATTGAAGACATTATCATCGCCAATTACTTTTGTCAGTAACTTGCGTGTCATGTTTCGCAAATTATCAAGACATTTTCTCTCAAAATACTTGAAAAATTTTTTTTTTCACAAAATCGAATTTTTCTTTTAGACAACTGACGTATTTTGAAGACAGGGCAAGAACATCCATGAGAAATACACATGAAAAAATAGTACCAAGTGCTAGAAAAGGAAAAAGTTTTCCTGAAAAAAAAAACGCGTGAGAATCTCAAGATTTTTAGTTCACAATCGTATACGGCAGGCAAATGAGATCACAAATGCAAATGGAAACATGAGAAGTGCTTCAAGAATTAGTGTTCCAATAAACGCTCGAAATTCTCCACAATCAAGCACCGAAGCTGGAATTCCGAAATCATCAGCTTTGATTACTGCTCACGGAAGCAGTCACTACCACGAGACCTGACCTCGCACGATTTCCCTCACAGCCCACAAGAAAAAACACCAAAAATTGCGAAATTCGCAAATCCCCATTAACCAAATATAAATAAATAAATAAATTCTACGCACAGGGAATGATAAAACTTGCAACAATATAAATAATACACTCAACCAGATTTCGCAAAAACAGAGACGTTTCCCCGGGGGACCAAAACAATATTATTTAAACAGGATTTGAATTCAATTCAAGAAATTTCGTGTAATTTTCGAGGAATTCACGGTAAAATCAAGTCTACGCGTGATACGAACGAAAACTGACGGAATAAAAATTCTTGAAAAGAAGTCTTTTTCTTTGTGTTTTCAACGTCAAGACATTCCTCGTTCCCCGTCAATTATCCACCGCGAGCATTTTCTATCTAAATCACTGATCACAGGTATAGACACAGTAACTCATGCATGCGTGATTTGTTTCCCCGTTCGTGAAGAAATTAACAATTGCTCAGTTTTCGGTGAGCGAACTGATCCCGCAAATTCTCTCTTCCATCTGACACCAACCACGTGCTGTTGCGATGAAACGCAGATTAAAGCTTGAAACCATTTGGAATCCCATTCCACAAAAAATAAAAATCAACATAAACAACCTCAAAAATAATACGTTCAACTTAGATCTAACTCAGATTGATCTTGTTGCTTCCCCGTTTTTTGGTTCGCCTACGGGTTTTGGACCGATGAGAACTACGGTCATCGTCGTTATCAGAGATCCCGGCGCGGAAATAAGTGGAGCTTTTGCTATTCGTCGCCACTTCCCTCAACTTAGTGCATACAGAGTCCCGCTTGCTTTTTGCGACACGTTCTGCAGTTTTGGCAGTGTCCCTCAGCCACTGTTGGAACATGCGAATGAATGGCAAGACTTGAAGGATGATGGACTGCCAATACTGCCAACTGAACGGCCACTCGTACTCGTTCGGCACGGCTCCATCCACGTTCCGTTCGAAATACGAAAGCATCGGGAACCAGACCTTCATTCAAGAAAAGGAATTTTCAAAGAACATCCTTTTGGGAGTTAAAAAAAAGAAGCTCTCTTGAAAACAACCTCTTTTTGAAAAAAAAAAAACAGTTTTTAGCGGTCGTGTGGATATTTGAATCTCCGAAAAAAGGAATTGAAGAAAATTGAGACCCTCGGCTTTATTGTTGCTAAGTTTAAACTCTTTTCATGATCATTTTTCTGTAACAATCCAAAACCTCTTAAAAAAAACGCATTACCAACGGTCATCACCAACTTCCTCAAATTTCATCTGACGCAATGAGGGCAGAATAAAAAATAATTCCTGTGTACATCGAATTCAAAAAAAAAAATTCGATGGAATTTCATCAGTGAATTTTAAATCAACCCAAGCTTGAACATAACTGTTAATTTCCTCCGAAAAATGACGAAGAAACTTTTTCCACTTTCAACAGCCGACGTCTACGACTCCATAATTTTCTTCGATGTTCCATAGGCGAGAGATTTATATTTTCGTGCCGGGTTCAAGTTGGGCTATTGTATCTTTGATCATAATACAGTACCTAGAATTGAGGCTATTTATTTTACTACTTCAGGTGTGGCTAGGTTATTCACGGCGACTTCAGAGATTAAGACAACACCTGTCTGGAATCCAAAAGAAGTACGTTGGACGTTGAAATTAAGTACAGAAAAAAGTACAGGACTCTTTTGACGAAAGAAAAATTATTTTTTCATCATAATGTGGGAATAATTTTAATTCATTCACTGACTAGCGATAAAGTTCAAATTTATTTACAGAGCTGGGATCACGCAAAGCGAAAAACATTGAGAAAAACTTACAATGGAACTCATACTCACCCTGGTTCTGGAGGACCGCGTCTCCTTGAAAGTCTTGTTGTTCGCCAACGTATGATAATACAAAAACAATCGCGAAGAAATGTAAAAAGCTATGAAAACGTCGATGGAGTAGTGCTCGTGTGCCGCAAGTATGAAAAATATGCCGAACATGTTCAGCAACCAGGCCATCGTATGTAAGAAATACATCCGACGATTAGTATACTCCGTGATGAAGAAATTGAGAAGAGTCAAGGCAACAGTATGCCCGGAGAACATGTAGTCGCCGCAGGAACGAACGCCTTGCAAGCTCATCCCTGCGCCTCTCCAAATTTCGTAAGCTTGCCAAAACTTTACCATGAGATCCCCACTTGGGTCCTAATGAAAACGAAAGAAAGAAAAGAGAATGATATTCAACGTATATCTTGTGTAGGCTTTCCAAAACCACGCTAGATTTCAGTTGAACATTCTCACAAAAATGTTCGGCTCCTTTTGAACCACAACTTTGTACGTCGTCAGTATTATTCTGACAAACAATAACAGAAGTTGGAGATTGCGTTTCTTTGGCTGGCTATCATCCAAATGCAAGGTCTTAAATATAATATACGCATTAATATAGCTTAAAGAAATTCTCAACAACATGGCTTTTTTCTGTCAGACTTCCTTCTTAACATAACAGCTGGACCTCAACACTCCAAGACTAACTTCTCAAGTTACTTATTTTGGCCCTTCGATTATTATCAGTGAAAATATTCTATTTTAATAGCATCAATTTCTAATTTTCATGAATGAGAAAATTTTTTGGGGAATTCTTGGGGTTGGAGATCTCATCGCAGTGATCGCGTTGCAATAAACTGAATTCTCCCCCCCCCCCCCCCCGAACCTTTTCCCGCACACATTTACGAATTTGCATGCAAATTGAATATTTCTTCGCTTCTACATTTAAAAAGTCAGACAAGACAAATAAAAACAACAGATCGTAAATGAAGACTCACCCTCGCTTTGCAGCTGAGATGTTTACCGGGAACGGAAAGCGAAGTGATGAGCATCGTAACACATCGCAGAAGGAAAATTGTGCCAGTCAATGCGAAAAAACGTCTCATGATGACAAACCTAGAATCCAAGGCAGGAACTATTCAACGCACGCCGAACAAAAAGGGACGTCATTTACCATTATTTAGTCCTCACCGATGTTTGTGCAAAATCAGCACCAGCAGTGAAATCATCGACAACAACGAAGCACACACTTCGCTCATAGGAAACGCCCACGGCATCAAGGGGACATTGTCGAGTACAATGTCCGGTAAAGGCGGATGCCTAAAAAAATATTCAAAAATTTTACTGCACAGTATATTTATATAAAATTACTGTACTGAATATTATTTTTTTGAATTCCCGAAACAGACGAATAAGATAGTTTCAGAGGCAAAATCCAACTCTATTTTTACACACGTAGTTACCCGATCTCCCAGAAAATTACGCACTTCATTTGATTGGGTCCCCAAAACACGAATTAGGGGTAATAATTTCAGTCTATAATTCACGGGGTGAAAAAAGAGAGACTATTCCGATGTTCAATTTTTTTCTTCTTTGAACACAGCTTTTCATCTATTTCGAATTCGACAGTGAAATCATTCGTCATCTGCAGGGATCCGTGGTTTTTTTGCATTTCATCAGAAGTGTTACGATAGGAAGTTTAATTTTTGAGATAGTCGTCAGAAAAAAATACTTCCTTCGACATACGCAATATACAGTAAATTTAAAATAATACCCCCAGACTTTTAAAAATAGAATAAGTAACACTCACGTTTCCATATCAGGCACACGGTCGTGAACGACGACCATAACAACGGCGGTGACCCACGTAGACATCAGAAAGTAACAACACGCAATAAAAAGCTTTGAGATTTCCGGCTGGAGATTTGAGGCAAGATGTCGATCGTGTGACGGGGATCCCAACACACTCTGCGGCGACCCCACATTAATGGGTTTTGTCGCGGACCCGTTTGGGTTTCGTAACAAAGGCTCGTTGCTTCCCACGTCTGAATCAGTAACACTCATTTCCTCTGAATGATGCGAACGTCGGCGCTGTCTACAACCGAAAACTCCATTTCAAATCTTGACGTACGGTACAATTAAACGCATTTTCAGTCATGTTCAGCGGTACCCGACATGGTTTGTACATACTGTATTCATTAACCTTTATGAACAGGAGAAACAAAAAATAAATTCTGGGAATGGAATACTGTATTGTACAGTACAGGGTAGTCTGAAGAGAGAAAGCTGAGGAACTAGGTTTTTTTTATATTGTGGACGCAATATCAGATCAGTTCAATAATTGAGGTCCACAAACCAGGATTTTCCTTGCCGTCGCACATTATTCAATATACGTTGATAAATGAATAAAAAGTTATAAGGTCCAAGGTGGATTACAATACTGTTCATGTACAGTGGTTTAATTCGTCAATTCTCGAATTCGGGCAACACCTGGCTTACATCTATACAGTAAATACAAGGTCGGCCTTATTACGTCTACCTCTCTAAATATGTAAGGTAATCTCGTATCATTGGAGCGGCAAGTACTGTGCATTTTCGAAGGAATGCAGACCCTCCTTTTAGTTTAAAGAAAAATGTATTATTACTGTAGAATAAACCTACTAATCCTTTCGACTAATGCAGAAGTAGAAATGGGACATTTTCAGAACAAGCGACAACGAAATAAAGCACATGGAACGGAATTCACCTTTTTTTCCCTGAATTTGGAAAAACCATATTTGTCCAGGGCGATCGATGACACAGAATCTTGGTGGATCTTGGCCCTCGAATAACCCCATCAATCCCTCCAACGGCTCCGTTGGCAGGAAAAAATACCTCAGCAGTTCTGCCGTTCTGAAGTTGTGCCACGTGCCACCACAGTCGTTTCGCATCACCCAAAATCTAATGAACAGCAAACATGCAACTAATGATCTAAATCCAAATAAATGGAACTAAAACGTTGCGCGAGAAACATACTTCTATTTGTAATGGCGGGAGGCGCAAATCATCCTCTGTGAGCATAAGCAAGACCCGTCCATCAATTTTGTGTATCGTGCCGAAAGCATTCGAATATTGCTCCAAATCTACGGATTTCAACCACGCTTCAACGTGCTCGCAGGTCCACGCCGATATATCCATGGGAAAATCCTGAAACCGGTCTACACTGTCCATTATCACAAAAATTCTGCAATACGAAGATAATTTTAAACGGATAAGAATTGGCAGAGCCTGTGAATAATAAAAAAAATGGAGTATGATGACGTTCATAAAATGAGATTATTTACTTCCGATTCAGTAAAGGTATCGGACTAGGTCGAATACTTTCAGATGGAATAAAGCGTTGTAAAAACGGCGCAAAGAATTTAGCGCCTTTGGGGAAACAGTGGTTTATCACTCATCCTTCGACGAAGCATATCAAGACGATGTTCATTCTTGATCGTTTCGGCGAGTTTTCTGCGTTCCTCCTGCGGAACATTGAAAAATAATAATGCACCATACAAAAATCAATGTCATCCGCAATATTCAACAGAAAAAAAAAAAATGCTTCAAGAATCTTCCATCTCTGCGGAAACAAGGATTTGAGCATGATCAACCAGTTACGCTTTTCACCTTATCTTTCAGACAAGCTTCGTATTCCTTATTTCGTTCATCGACAGCTTCTTTCTTCAACGCATCTTCTCGCTCAGTTTTCGAAAAATCCATCACTTTATTTTCCCGGGTCCATTCATGATCTTTCGGCTTCAATTGCCTTCCAAATTTCGATGAGTGAGATCCGATAAGGAAAAAAAAGAAGATAGAATCACTACTTCCCCAATGTTGCGAAACCTCAGGTATGCTAAAAGAATAAAAATAAATAAAGATGATGTGGTACATACAAATACAATACAGTCTCGAGTTATTCTTCGAATTTGAAATCCTTTTTCCGGTGTTCAGATAAATTTCGTTGCTTCAGTAGTGCAAATTCCGATCACATTCTTACAGGATAATGTTAAGGAATTCCATCCTTTATTTAAGAAGCTTAATTAATTTCGTTTCCTTCCAATTGTTCGTTAATTCCTCATTTCAGAAAATAACACCAAGCTCTCACAATTTTCTCTGCAAAAATTAGACACCGAATCGACGTCCAGGACGTTGAATCTTGTTCAAGAAAAATAAGCAGTTTATGGAGTTCGTTATCAAAATGTTTTCCCTGATTAATTCAAAACGATGAACTAAATTTTAGAAGCGTAAAATGATCCACTGGGTAGATAATTGAACACTTGCACTTGAGAACGTATACGATCATACGATCCAACAAGTCGTATACAGTACTGTTAGAAGAAATTATAATGTTCAGAAAGAGAAACCTGTGCTCCAGCAACATCTGCAACACCAAATCTGCCGTGTGATCATCACCAACAAATTCTAGACTATTCGACGATTCCACGTGAACCCAACATCCACTGAGAAGAATTTGTCGAGCAGGAATGGAATTCCACAACTCATCCCTCACTCGGCCTTTCGTCAAATTTAGATGACGGAATTTCGGGTCCGTTCCTTGCTCAAGATTGCGAAAAACTGTTATCAACGTTTCGATTGTTTGACGAGCTGATTTTGTGTTCGCGGAAGAAGCCAGGGCGTTAATGCCCAGCATCAGTCGATCAAAATCCATGTCACGGATATTTCATGTAGCCCTCGGTCTATTTAACATAGAAAATTTGCAAATGCTCATAAATCCAGCTTCATACATCCCACTAAATCGCGAAGCTAAATTTTTAAACCGCAAGTCACAGGAGAGAAGCGTCGGGAGTATTTCCGAAGTCACCACTCTTCTAGCAAAAAGAATTCTACCACACTAAATAATCTCTTGCACGCATTTCTACCATCAACACTCAACTGGAGGAACCGCGATCTGGCCGATGCAAGTCACAGGCCAGTCAAATTTCACAAGAAGCTTTGCGTCTTTCAGTGTGACGTACCAACGTTTCAACCAAAGAGGCCACTATCCGCAGAAATTCAACGCGCAGATGGGCAAGTCAAACTTCAAGCACGCTCTACAGAACAGTACTTTACTAGAGCTTAGCCGTACTTCAACACTCATGTAAACACGGCCAGATGTAGGTCGCGGTTGCCCTACACCTTAGCGCTAAAACAAAAAAAACCGGTGAACTAGGCGGTCACGTTTGAAAGCACATTTTTATCCCTCACCTGCACCTATTACTCTCATAGAGAGCGCGGCAGCTTGCGAGGACGACAATTGAGGTGCAGTACAAGATTGTACATACTGTATTACTTGGGTTTGCTACTCCACTTCCGATAATGAGCCTGAGCAATTTTACATTCAAATTTACTCACGTAAGTATTTTACAAACTATTTTCTTAATGAGTCATCTGCGGAAGCCCGCACAGTACTAAGACATTTTTATTCCCGAGTATTTCTTTGAATCACTGGGCGTTCTAGTGTCCAAGTAAACAGTATTTTTTTAGGGCACAGTGTCATAATCGCTGTAACTGTTCTCAAGTGTTTTCAAAAGGCTCTTCTGAGTTATTCCACTGTACAGTACTGTAACGCAGAAGGAAAATAAGTCCGTTTCGCGCTGTTCCTCCGAGTAACGTTGGACGTTGCATTTTTGAACAGTACACTTCATGATCGCCAAAAGAAGGGAAAATATTAGCAGAGAATATAATATTTGTAGGCAGACGTAAAAAAAGATTGCTACATACATGCTCACATTTTTGGACTCTATTTGTAGCAGGCTTGACGATATATACCCGCTTATGAGGATGAATGTGCAATAATCAATTGCGACGATACCGGGATTTGCGACCGATGTTACTAGGACGGCATTCCACATGAACGTTTCCGATGTCCAGAACAAGAACTGGGTCTCACATAAATATAGTTCCGGTGTGGAATTCCCGCAGACGAGGATTTCGGAATTTAAAAAATCCAGTTTTTCGAGATTTATTCGATTTTATCTCATCGCCAGAAAATTTTCAGAGATCAGCTCAAACCACAAAACAATATATCATTTCCACCAAGTATTAACCCAAAGAAAACAGAACGCCAGCATCCGCGTGCGAATCATCAAAAATGAATAAAGATCAAGCAAAAAGAAATCCCATAATTTCTTCACTTCGTTTCGACAGAATTTCGAATTGATTTGTCTCCCAGAGTATTTTCCATGCGTTTGAGTTCCCCTCATGCGACAGCGGGAACAACCGCTTTCAACGCCGGAGTTACATCACTGCGCGTTCGTTTCAAACTTCAAAAGATCCTTTCCATTAAAATTGACAGAAAAGTCGAATTGCGAAAGCTCCACTCCTGGAGGGCGTTTCTGGGACACATAATCTACGACTCGTCTTGTTGTCCTGGAAAAAGGGGAAAAAAGGTTGACACGTATAACCAAGAGGTTTCTATCTAATGAAACGCACCAGGAATCGAAAGTTCAAATACAGTAATGAATTTGATTACCGTTATTCTATTCCAATATAATCATCATCAATAAACGATGCTTCGTTATTACTTCTGGTCATCTTAAACGAAACAGCAACAATCCATCTAAGCAATTCGTTGTTTCATACTACAGTACTTCTCGAAACATTATCTGGCCATTATGGATTTAGCCACTGCAAAGCAATTTGTTATAACATGAGGTACAGTCGAAGCTCCATAAACCGTAAATTCGCTTGAACGAGATACTCATGATAAAATTGGAAACCTCGCAGCACCAACTGGGTTTTTATGATCCCAATTCTCATCTAAATTTGAGTGTACAGAAACACTACGTCGGGAATAGTGCTGATCTACGTTTGAGCATAATTGAATAAATCTGACGATATGAATAGCTTGAAGAAGAAATTCGGCAATGATCCAAGTTCCTTTGCACAGTGCTCTAAAAATTTTTTTTATTGTACTTTACCAGAGTCTCCTTCCACAAGGCGTGACAAAGCAGGGAATGATCCTGCCAGTGCCACGTCCGGATGTTTGACGTTTGATGACCTTCTTCCATCCAGCTGGTACGCCCTCCGCAGTCGCAAAAATTTCTTCCCACTGGTTCCGGCTACTGTCCTGAGTACGAATCGTTCTCTTTCTATCCACGGAGTGCCATTTCTTGGGGCGTCCGATGGTTTTCGGGGTCTTCAGGTGTACCCATCGCCCGGGAAGCGAAGCCGTGGCACGTCGGAGAAGCGAATTGGATAATCGTTGGGTAGGAGAGATCCATTTCTCTGAACGAGCCTTCGAAGTCGATTTTCCAACTTTTCCGATAGAAGGCGACGAAGATGGTAATGTCTCCTCTCGAACAACCTTTTTGGACATTTGCTTCTGTTCTTCCTCGTGCTTCTTCAGCAGTTCTGTCGTTCGGAAGTCAAACATGCTCGCAGTAATGTTCTTGATTCCATGCTTCTTGATATACCGATCGAGAGTAGTTGGTGCCCTGAAAAAAAAATGAACATGACACATTTAACTAATAAAAAGAAGTTCCACATTCTTCCAAGAATGGCGCTGCAATTATTAAACCTCTACCCAAAAGTAAGCCCTGAACCCCTGACAAAAATATCTTTACTCCACTTGAAAAAAAAAAAAATTATTGACGAATAAAAATTCCGATTTTTACTAATCCTTTGAAAGCGTCTGACTCTTTTCGGAAATTAAAACTTGAAAAAACGCATAAAATATTTTTCCGAATCCACGTAAACAAAAAGGTGGGTTTACATTATTCCATTAATTAATTAGCGCTACATTAATTTTTAGCGCTGCACTCCAATTTCTGCATAAAAAAATTGAGCTAAAAAATGCCATAATTCTCGAATGAGCAACTTTATTATCTTGTTTTTGCAAACGAAGACATTCCTGATTACGCGGAATATGTCGTGATTCGATCTCGTTCAGAGAAGAAATAGAATAATTGAGGAGGCCAAATACCTCAACCTATGTCCATTTGGCGACATAATGACTGAGTAGTGCACGCCGTCCTGTGGACCACCCACACGCCTGATGATCACCTTGACCCAACCCAGAGGCATATTTTCCGAAGTCCTCAACACTTCCACGTACGTTCTCTTTCTTTCGCTCGCCGGTAGCTTCTGGTTTTTCTTTGCCAAAGCGTCAGATTTAACGACTGCATTCCCCTTGTGCATCATTTCCTCAGTATCTGAGTCAAAGCCGTTCTTGTGTACGACAGGTGCACCAAAAGACTGGAATGATGGCCCAGGTGGAAAACGAAAGTCGTAGCGCTTTGGGTCTGATGTTAACCTGCGAGCTTTGAAGAAACCTTGAACTTGCTTTATGTCCCTGTCAAAATAGAAACAGTATGTATTTTTTAGAACCTAGCTTTCGCACTTTGATCCAATGAAACCTTGATAGATTCCAGTTGAGTTTCGTTGACGTCGGTCATATATTTTTCGCTTTTTGTTATGGAGGCATGACTAAAACTAAAGGATCAATCTTTCATTGATTCTCCCGAAAATCTGAAAAACAGCGTTCTTTGAAAAAAATTGAACAGTAACAAAGCATACAACAATTTTCAATTACTATGGCGGCCATACTGATGCAGCAAAATCAAGAAGATCAAGCATTCACAAAAACGAACCGTAAGTAAATTAGATGTGAAAAGATGGAGTTAGATGTGAAAAACTTTAAATTTGATGTGAAGAAATTAACTTAGGTGCAAATTCATTAAATCAGATGCGAAGTACTGTAATAAAATGGGACGCAATGAAGTTTCTTCAGGTAAAATAAAGGCTTCGGAAACACAACTTGAGACATTTCTTTTCCTCTCCACCCCCACAGACGTACGAGTTTTAACAACCATCTCAAACATCGCATATGCAAGAAAAATTGATTTTAAGGCAAAATTTTTTCGCAGGTGGGGTTTTCGGGACGAAAGTGAAAGCAGAAACATTCTGAAGTCCAAAAAATAAAAAAATAAACTCTTTCCAGTCTAAAGAATTTATTTCGTGCGAGCCGTGTCAGCCAAACGTTGAAGGATAAATCTCACCACAATCTCCAATTCTCTGGCGTTAGATAGAAACACCAAATCTTGCCCTTCTTGTGCCCTGACCCGTGGCGGAATATCACTCTTCGGAACCCATCCGGAAGCCCAACCGTATCCCGAAACAACTCTTCGTCTGGTTCTTCTTCCGAGTCCAACGCATCACTCGGAACTGGCAATGATATTCTTCCATTAGTTTCTGGCTCCAGGTCTGACTCAGATTCACTCATTTCCGCTGCATGTTGAGCCAACTGCTCACGACCAATCAACGCAGCTGCTCTCTTAGCCACATCACGCTTTGGCGAATTTGAAAATGTCGCAGGAAGACTGGGTTTGGGAGAAACTTCCGAATTCTTGGAAGCATTTCGTGAGGATGTTTCCTGGTTCTCCGGCGCGGAGGTCATCAAAACATCCTCATTTTCCGAGGATCGTTGAAGCGATGCGTCAGCCTCTACTTTTGTCGGACTGAGCATCGATTCCCTCGTTGTTTCAGGCGAGTTTTCATCCGAATCTGGCGGGAGATGATTTTCCAATTTTGGCACTTCTGGTGAAGCTGAACCGGAAACTCCATCAAAGTCTCGAACATCCGGCTTCAATACTTTTGGAGACTTTCGCAAAGACGAATCGGGATTCGGATCAGTGGACAAATATGTGTCATTTTCGACGGAAGAGTCTGACGTTCGATTGGTTTTCACGTCATCTTGGGTTCGTTTATCTTTCCGCGAATAAGTGACAATCGGGGGGCGGACAATACGAACAGGTTTCTCTTCTATTTCTGGGAAAACTTTTGAAAAGTTGAAATCCTCCGGTTTGAGATCAAGTCCCCTAGTAGCTGCATATTTTGAAACGTCTTTTGGCGTCCTATAAAAGAAGAAGAAAAAAAAAACCTCGTTGAAAAGTAAAGGGCGGTACTCAATCGCTCCCCCTCAAAATAAAAAACCAAGAAAAATGAAAATTTGTCTTCGAAGAAAAGCTCGACTCATGCCCAGGAAATAATGAGACAAAATAGTCATTTAGAACCAATTACAAGGTTTTTGGGGGAAATTTTCAATGCGATCCATTTTCAGAGCCTCGCGATGCTGTAACTACTTGTGTGACCACTATGGGCGATTGAATCGAACTAATAACCAAACAAAAATTACAGAATGCAGCTACCTTCAATCTGTACTTCAGCACAGAAATGATTTTAAATTACGGTATTGTGTTTAAAAACCGTAAGTCGAACAGAGTCCCCGAAATGTAGGTCATCAACAGACATTCAAAAAACGTGAAAGCACGCGTTTCGACGAGATAACCCCTCCCAAAAACTTACCAGAGACGTTTACCAGTAGGTGAAATAATTATGACACTCGTTGTCATGCACCCGTATCGACGCTGTATCAAGAGTTTCAGGTAGCCAGGCGGAACACCATGTGTGGTACGAGCCAGCTCATTGTACTCCCCAAATTTGCGGCCATTCCGCAGTGGCGATGCGGTCAACATCCATGGACAAGGTTCGCTCGGGTCTACGACTTTCAAATTCCATTCAGGATTCTTGACTTTACTACTGACATCACTTTCTTCATTCGGTTCATCTGACGTAAAAAATTTTCAAATTACGACTTACAGGGACACTAAATATTTTTAAACGGAATTTCATTTAATAGACAGTTGATTTAAATATTTTACGTAATTTAAACGCTGATTGGAGAAATTTGCACTCACAAGAAGATTTCCTCCGCAAAATCATACTCTGTTTCTGCTTCGCTTCTTCCGCTTCACTATCGGAGCCGCTATCCGGAAGATGACCCCCAGAGGCCAACTTCATCCTTGAAGATGAATAAGGACAGAAAAAATCGATTGCATGTTAATCAACTTAGGTCTGAACTATTCAAATTATACTTAATGAGAACATTAATTATACAATTTATACTTTATCATCCGAAAAAAGATATGAAATAAAATTTACGACCCATTTCAAGCCATTGTTTGATCATTTAACTTAGAAGAAAATGTGAAAAATACAGAACATTTCTGTTTGCTAGCAACTCCTAATTTTTTTCAACCTACGCCACTCTGGGCAGTGGTAACCGAAGTATTTCTGACGAGAACCCAATCTTCGTCTTATTTTGATACACGTTTTTCATGTACTTCGTCAACTAGATCAAGACACGAACTAAAGAATAAAAATCTCAAATTGCACAGGTCACAAAGAAATTTTTCCAGTTCATCAAACGGAATGGATGTCACGATTCGTAAAATGTATACACACGTGTCGGTAGATTCCTGAACGGCTGCCGGTTCTGTTCGATTAACAGGTTCAGGTTTTGAACTGCAATTTAAATAAAGTCATATCAATTTGACTGTACCGGGTTGAGAATTACTGAAGAAAACCTTACATGAATTCTTTGCCATCTGGTGATACAATCACGGACTCGGAAGTACCAGCTCGAGGGCCAGCTAAAAACTCAGTAAGGATTCGCTTCCACCCAGGCGGAAGCCCAGCTGATGATTCAGTGACTCGACGCGATTCTTCGGACTCTTCATCGCACATTTCCATCACAACACGCACAAAAATAAAAAAAAATTCCCGCCCAAAATATACGAGTACCTTTAATGAAGAAAAGCAAATAACTCATGGCCTGGAGGCATTTATCCAGCAAATAAAATAAAAATCATGATAATAAATTACGAAACGAGTTCAAAGATCCAGTCGAACTCACTCAGATGCCGCACAAGTACTTAACAATCTGCAAAAAATTAAAAAAGCTTAAAATTGAAAGTATACCCGGACAGGAAAAAATGCCACACAAAACTCACAGTGATTCTTGATCGGTCAATTTGCTCAAAGCTACTTGAATCTTTTTCATTTGATGCTCATCTTTGGAAAGCTTCATGGCAGTCTCCAGTTTAAATCTTGCATGCTTGAAGTCTTCAGGTTTGGACGACATTCTCCCTATAGCCTTCCCCCATCTCAGAGAAATAGGAAGAAAATTCTGAATTGAATACTAGGGAACTCACCTCGCAAGACTTTTTAAATTATGTGGTGTTTTTTGATCATTCCTGAACTTTCAGACGCCTCAATTATGCTAAATGAATCGAGAGCGATGAAACGAAAAAATCATTCTTTGAAGAAGTGTCGTTACTTCGTCCTTCACGCAATGATAGTGTTTTAGGACAGATAGACGACGCTTCAATTTTTGGTTATTTTGGCTAGAGTAGTTCTGGGTTCCTCACTTTTTCACAGCAAACTTGTTACAAAAGGTCTTTCACTAGTGAATTAAACAATATAGACAAGCCCATTACCTGTAGTAGAATTTGCTTTCCTCAGGAAAATCCGTCACGGCTCTTCTGCAAAGTTTCGCAAGCTTTGCAGGGGAATGATTACGTTCGAATTGCAATCCGACAACATCATACAAGCTTTTTAAATATTTTCTGAATTCAATCTCTTCTTCCTCTCCTTCCAAATGACACGATGAAAGAATGGAATCTGCTCGACGATACCTAAAAATATCGATTAAATAATGAACGATCGAATTATGATAACATTTGAATTAGGTTAATTTACATTTCATCAACGCGTTTGGGCTCAGAAACAGCAAGCTTCAGTTCCTTTATGAGATCTGCGACGCGGGATACAATCTCCGCAAAGCTGTGTTGTGAGGCAGGAGTGACAAAATCGGGATCTTCATAGCATTCAAGAGCAGCTGTACAGCTCGAAATGCTCACAAGCTCTACTTCCACGATAATTGGAGAGTCTACGGAATAATCGCGAAGGGATGAAAATGTCAATAATCATGTGCTGTTGCAGAGAAAACAAATGTTCGAAAAATTAGTGAACGACGAGGTTGACACATTTTTTCAATGCAGTACTGTACCTGGCGGAATCCCAGCAAATGTACAACCAGCACTACCAAAGGCAACTTCTGGGCTGAGGATGATCACTGCTTGCTCATGTCGTTTCATGGATAACACTGCAATATCCAACCCCATCAACACCTCGTTGCTTCCAATTTCGAAGGTTTTGACCTACATCAAAATGAATTTCGCAATTCAAAAAAACCACTACTGCATTTGTATTCGATTATCAAGCACCTCTGAACCACAAAACGCCATCAATAATATGACAATAAGAAAATTGAGAAACATTTTCCTTGAGCCCTAGCAAATTTGGCCTTGAGTAATTCAAACTTTTTCCGGTAAAATTTTGGGCATACGGTACCTTTCGACAAAAAAACTCAAGAGAAAGCTTTCAGCAAAAAAATACGTTTTAAGCTTCTCATAAAATCCATATCTGAAAAGGCTGCATTGGAAAAGGAAGTGCTCACCATATTAGAAGAGCAGCAAGAACAAGAATCAAACGCAAAACAAATACTGTAAAACAAACAGCAATCCCGAAGAACTTCTTGAGCAGTTCCTCATCACGGGATCAATCAATTAATAAATCAAGTAAAATGCGACAATAAAAAATGTTCAATGAAGAATCTGGAAAAAAAGAGAGCGGAATAAAATGCGCAGACTCACGATTTTGGAAAATTTTGAATCGAGAGGCTCCTCCAAATTATCAAGGAATAATCTATATCGTACGGAAACTTTCGAGCCAAAACTCGGAGATGAGCCGGCTCCGGGTTTGGAGATAATCTTGAGAATGGAACCATCCTTCAGCGCCAAATTTTCAGTCGTTGCCCTCATTTTCAGATCAATCAAATCGTAAGGAGGTCCAAAATCCACCGAAAACGAAGCATCTGACTTTAAAAACAACAAAATACCACGTTAACCTACCACTAATTGGCAACCGTTGTTTTTGCATGGGCGAAGAAAAATAATAATGAACCCATGAAAACCGTCCATACGAGCCTAATTGATCAGGTATTGAAATTTTTTCGTAGACTCAAAGCATTGCTCAAAAATAAGTAATACAGTACTTCGAACAGTTGAACAGAATTATTTCATAATAGTCCTGGAAGAAAAAAAAATTGAATTTTGTTGTTCTCGTAAAAATTTCGGGCATTCATTTTCCAAAACGATTTTTGGACACACAGCAATAATATTGAAACATGTCATGTCTACATAACCGGAGTTGTTCACCAAGATCATCATCTATCAACCTTCATCAAACCGGTTATTTTCGAGTCGCAACGGATTACTTCGAATTCCGGATCCCTCCAGGAACAAACCCAATGATTCAGGATTACTGTACAGTAAGGGCTCCACGCCCTCACTAGCATCCGTCAGAAAACCTTATTGTACAGTATAACAGAAAAAATACTTAAACTCACCGAAAGGCTGTTTTCCTCCCCGGCGTGATCTGGAGAGACGGGATCGTCGTCAAGAGAGAAAGAAAAATTGTAAACCCCATTATTCTCCTCAATCGCTTCAACGCGAGATCTAAAAGGAAGATATGAGAACGAGATTTTACTTCACTTTTTTAGAGTTAAAATCGACTGTCGCTCACCTGAAGTCTTCCAGTTTCGTCATCTGGACCAAATTAACACGCAGAAATCGGGCGAAGTGCAGTTATGACGCTTTCAATCCACACATAACCATTTCCACACAATTGAGACTGGACAAACAATCAAAACCAATTCCTATCGCTAATCTTCGTTGAACTACGAAGCACAATACTGTAATATACTTCAAATAACGGACGCCTGAAAATAATTTTTCGCAGGCAGGACACTATCTGTCTTCAAAGTTTGCTCAGGATAGCACTGTAGATCTCATAAAAATAAGTTTTCCATCAAAATAACCGAGATTTACGTAAAAATGCGGCAACGAGCATCATTTTCAAAGTTTACTGTCTTTCTAGTTTCTGCATTTTTTTCTTCGCTCGGGAATTTTTTGTATTCCTCCTGTTGCTTAATTTCCTGCATAACTTTAATCCCATTAGTGATCACTTGATACGCAACGAATAAGCTATTTAATATAGGATAATATACCTCAATGAATTCTGAGGGAAGAAGCTGTCCGAAATTCTACTTAGCTCTCCGTCACTCGGTCGATGGCTTTTGTATTGATTCATTCTTTCCCAGCGGAATCAAAAAATACACGAACAATTATCATGCAATCAACATTTTTAGAAAGAAAAAGTCCCTTCATAAAAAAAATCAAAATTCTTACCTTCAAGCGAACAACCACGAACTATCCGGAAAGCGAACGCCTGCGCGTTCGTTTAGGAGATAATCAAGAGACGAATCACAATTGAACTCCCTCCGAGAGAATGCACGACGAAAATTCCATCAAAAAAATTAATGAAAAAATCTGAAAATGCAAAACATAAAAATACGATTCAGCCACGCATACGACTGAGAAAAAAATGACTTAAGGATATTTCACACGCTTTGCTTTTGAAGAAATAAAACATTTCGAGCACAAAAATCTCATACCCGCTCGCGGGGAAAACATTCATTTGATCCAATAGCAAATGCGCAGGACGGAAATGCGAAAATAAACGTAGTCGTGTAGAAAACATACGAAACGAAGCCTCAAAAAAGAAACAATTGTCGAGAGAAAAAAAGAAATGAATGCAAGTTAAAGTTCATTACCTTCGACAAATGAACAGAAGAGTTAATACCGAAAAACAGGGATTTCGATTCACTTCCGACCAATATAATGAACAAAATGATGAGCGAAGCCTCACGCTTACAACGAAATTCTGTTCACGAAAAAATAATTAATGAAATATTTGCAATAAAAACAAAAGCTACACCGAGTAAAAACCTCAGTAAACAAGACCGACGAAATGAGGCGATATGTTTTTGAGAACAAAACAAAACTCAGATTTGGCAAACATTTTGTAAAATATTTCGGAAATAAGCAGTAGCATTGAAGAAATTCGAACAATAACAGCGAATCTCACGAGCTTTCGCAAAACGAACACTTTTTTGTTCAAGAGCTCCGAGAGGCATATCATTTTTGGCGTGCTGAACCACTGCTCATTTTCTTTTCCTCAAGTGCAAGTTAACTTGAGCTTTCAATTTCTAAAAAAAAACAAACCAGGAAACAGCTAAAAACCGAAAAAAATGTACAGACAACATTTCGGAGAGAAACAAATCGCCAGTAGAGGGAGGAAATTTATAATAAATGCAAAAATTCGCAAGTTCTCGTTTCATGAGCAATCAGAACGCACGAACTTCACCCAATGCCCTCCAGCACAATTTAACTTATTCGGGAAACGAAAAATTACGAATACAGCATTTCCAACTCAAATAACCCGATTTCAACCGTTCCTATGAGATCAAATTTTGCAGCAACAAAATCCACAATCAAACACACGCTCTGACGAAACGGAATAGTTAGAGAAAATGTTCAACAAACACTTCACCTTCAGCATCTGAACAGTGATATTTCATCACCATCATTTATTACAAATAAAAACATATCAAATTTGTCATCTCTTTTCGGTCTGAGAGGAGAAAAGGCCAGAACATTCCATCTACTATTTCCCGTTCATTGAACTACACGCTCGGTTTTGACACCCAGAGGTGTAGATACATTTTCCATACGTTCCTTCGAATCTTCACATGTGGAGTCTTCGAGGCCCATTTGAGTACCCGCAGTGATTATTTCAGACTTCTGCAATCCTGCTTCGCACGCATCACGATGTACAGACACAGAGAAATCGAACAATGCACGGTCTACCTTGAGCTTATGTTTGTCTAGATATTCGTTCAGTTTGGAAAGACACCTGAAAAAAAATTCAAACACGTCATGAAAACTAGCTCGTCGAAAGAATAATCGCGAGTTAAAGGCTAATTAAACAATCCGACATTCTCTCCTGGACCAATGAGTCGTTGGAAGTGTTCGGATATCTCACATGAATGAATGGCCGGCTGGAGATCGAAAGGCAACTCGGAGACGAGCTCGCTTTTTGCCTTGCGAAGTTTCCGTCACTCGGACGACCTTTCTAGACCAGCCGGCCGGCAATCCTTCAGTCGTCTCCTCCACCGAGTCTCCAGTTCCAGGATCCTTTTCGACGCTTGCGTCGTCGTTCGACGGAAGAGCTTCCGACAATCTTGACAGCCGAGATTCAACGGAAAAATCGAAGGACGCGATGTTGGTCTCAGTCATACCCGAGTCCTTGAAATACTGCTTCAGCCCAAAAGGGGTCCTATGGGAGGATCAGAGAGCATTACGCATTTGATTTTCTACACGAATATTTCATGCTTCGACATCTTCGAAAATGCGAGCGAACGCTTGTCCACTCCTCAAAATGTATTCTACGCGAAATTATTCTCTTCTCATTATCGATGAAAACAGGGAAATTCAAATACTAACCTACTGTACTACAAAATCGGTTTGCCTAAATTACTTTTAGGCCGGGATAACTAAGAAAACAAACGTTGCTGAAAAATATTTCCGATAATCACATATCGTTTAACTAAAATGATGATTACTATCGTGAGACTTACAAAATTCCGAGAAACCCCTTTTCCCCAACTTCAAAATCCAACGGATCATATGAAGTGAAGAAAAATTCAAACGGGTCCTATGAGAACTTACCAGAATCTTCTGCCGTCCGGTGATTCGAAACAAACCGAGTGTGACCCCAATTTCCGATTCAACTGTTTTGTGATTATCTTTGACCAACCACTTGGTAAACCCGTAGTTTCACGGGACACTTCCATGGTGTGACTTTTGAATTTCACATTCAATGTCTTCGCCGAAAAATTTTCTTGTGATTCGGGAGCTTCCAAGGAAACATCTTCAGGTAAATCGTTGTGTTTTTCTGCATCAGTCGGTTTATTTTCAATAATTTCGTAAGTTTCTCCTTTCGATCGAATTCGATTTTTCCGTGCTACGGATATTTTCGAAAAAGATGTCCCCATAATCTCCAACGTGCGTTTCCGGCGAGTTACTCTGAGGGGTGCAACGTTGGAAACTGAAGCCCGAGATTTCCGCGAAATCTTCAATTTTAAGGCGGGCGTTGATTCAGGAGATTCTGTAGAGACTTCTTTCTCAATGGCTGTTTTCCGCTTCACTTCAAAACCAGACATGCTTTTGAAATGAAAGCAGCCAAAATTGAAGTTCTGCAGACGATACTTGGCGACGTAATCCTTCAGCATCGTCATTGACCTAAAGCCATGAGCACCATAGAATACAATCTCAATTAATAAATACGGTTGGCATCATCCATCACGATATAAATTCTGTACATCATCAAAAGCTGATCAACTTTTGACAACTTACATAAGCGCGACTTTTTCCATTACTAAAACTACGGGTCTTCAGTAATCGTGCTTCATTGACAGTGATGAGAAATGGTTTCAAAAATTGAGAATGGATCTGTAACGCTTCAACGCATAGCATCGTTTCCCTGACTGCCCTGGCCGGGAAACATATTTAATTAAACTTAACTTAGCTGACCTCAGTAAACTGAAATTGAGAGGAATTGATATGTTTTTGCGCAAAAAAATTGGAAATGAACTCGAAATTTTTCACTTGGAACGAGTTTCTTTGGCAACGACAGCTTTCTTAGGCAAGGAAAACTCACCAAATTTTTTTCCCGCAAGGAGCCTGGTAGATTTGCTCAACGTGTCCTTGCCTAACTCCGATTTGCCTTTCAAACGTCACCTTCTGCCAACCAGGCGGCAAACCAGCACATGACTTACTCAACACCTTGTGACGCTCCTCGACAATGTCGGTTTTAATAACCGATTTTGTTTCCTGCTTGGAAATGTCTTTACTTGCCCCTCCGCGAGTTTTTCTACCAGAAGATGCTGCGCAATCCGTCAATTTCACGAAGGCTTTCAGAGATCGTCGAAATTCCAATTCCATGAGACCACACGGCATTTGCACTGGTGTTATCGCTTCGGGATTTTCTTTGATTGGTGCTTCGGGTTTTTCTTCGATCGGTGCTTCGGGTTTTTCTACGATTGGTGTTCCGGGTTCATCTACGATTTGTGCTTCAGGCAAACGTTTCACCAATGCGGGCATTTCACGTTTACGTGAAACACGCCCTCTTCGTCCCTTCGGAAATTTTACGCTGGTCTCAGTTTCAAGTACAACAGGCTCAGGTGCAACAGATTTTACGGGGATTTGAGGAATTTCTTTAGGCTCCAATCGACTTCTTTTACGAGGCGAAGGGAGAATTCCCTCTTTCGCATTCACTAAACGAAGAGGCGTCACTAATTGTTCTTGTGGGCAGACGGATTCAACTGGGATTTTTCTCGGTCGACCTCGTTTACGCTTAACTGGCGAAGTGTCCACTACTGGTTCGATTACTGGCTCAGGAACTGCTGATTTCTTTGAAGGGCGTCCCGGTTTTTTCGGAACTTTGGGAACAATCGGCTTTTCGGCGACAAGGTTCGGTACTTCGGAGACAAGATTTGGTACTTCGGCGACAAGATTCGGTACTTCGGCGACAAGATTCGGTGCTTCGGCGACAAGGTTAGGTACTTCAGCGACAACGAACGGCACTTGTGGAAAATCAGCGTTTCGAAGACTTCTTCGGGATGATGTTCTACGATTTCCTTCTAGTAGCGGCTTAACGGCACTACGTCGCGACTTCACGACACTACGACGAGACTTCACGACACTACGTCGCGAATTTACAATAGGAGCATATTTTCTCGAACGTTTCGAGGGCTGCTTCTCAGCCGAGCCAGATTTCCGGCATGTTTCAATGACTCTGTCAAGTTCATCTAAGAATTTCTGCGCCGAAGGTGCGCCCCAAAGCGTCGCAAGCTCAGCAATTGCGTCGGAATCCAAAACAGACACTTTTCCACCACGAACGACAATCATTTTGTCCTCATTTGATTTTCCCAGTGCTTCGAGGACTGCGGAATGCGTCGCATTGGGAGAAATTCTTCCAGATTCCGGGAAAGATGGACTATCATTTTTCTTCTGTGAACGGCTGACCCTAACGGGTTTGCTTCGCTGAGCATCTTTGGTCGGAGTGACAAGCTCCGTATTGCTAGTTTCTTCTTTTCCAGTATGCTCTTTCCGGATTCTGTCAAAAAATTAAAATCACAGAAAATAATTCTCTTTTGGTGTCCGTAAGATCTCCCGACTTTCGTTCAGTACAATTCCGGTCAGTTTAAAAGAAATTAATGCAATTTATGTTAAGTATGGTCAAAGGGTACTGATGAGGTTCCAACATTCCGTCTCATGGGATATATAATTGCTTTATCTAGCAAAATTCTGTTCTTAGATCGACCAGAAAGAAGGAGAGGTAAAAAACTCGAGCCATTTTCAACAGGAATCTTCTTTCTATCGACCTGTTCGTACAGGTAAACAGAAGTCAACAGTATGTGACAATTGTAAGACGGAATAAAGCCTAAATCACAGGATTACCTGAAATTTCGAAGTTCAGAAGCTTTCTTAGACTCCGAGGCGCTTTCAGGCGACGTTTCCGTCACCTTCGGGCTTCCGGGTTCCCGAAATTCCTCAGTTACTTCCGACACATGATCTGCAGACTCGGATGTCGATTCTGCATCAACTGGTGTGACATCAGGGACACAGCTTTGGGTTTCTTTGGTTCCGTTCTCGACGTGTGAGTCAACGGGTTGCTCGTTTGATTCAAATGGTTCGCTGGGTGGCTCACTCAGAGGATTTTCACCGGATTCGAAGCTCTGAACAGTATCAGAGTTCACCTCGTTTTCCAGGTTTAGCTTCCCACTTTCAGCGCGGGTCGCAGTTAGGTTACGGTAACGAGTGTAACCCGCAGAATCGCTCTGCAATTCAAAATCTATCTTTGTCCAAACCTCTGGATCAATTTCACCCTTTGGCTTGGACCAATCGAAATCCGACAAGGTCAGGTCTTGAAGATTATTTGACGCCAAAAAATCCAGGACATCCTTTTTTGCCCTATGATTAAAACAAAGAAAAGGACAGATACAATTTAGTGCTGAGTACAACGGATAAACATTCAAGTTGGCAATGGGCCGAAAATATATACAGTACCACACTTTTACAGTACTGTATTTAATCACCTACACTGTAAAAAAAATTTCGGACATCAAGAATGTGTATCATATTTCTGACTGAAGATTTTTAATTTCTCAACTTCTCTGCTTTTACAAAGAGGTATAGGGAGTACGTTTCGACATACACAATTTCTGCTATTCCGAAAAATCTAACATTTTATAATAAACGGGGCCTTTTCCAACATAAATTCTTTAATATTTAAAAAAAGAAAAGAATAAAACAAAATGATGCACCAAGAAAAAGAATGTGAACTTTCATTCAGTCAAATGCATACAGCTCGAAGATAAAAATTAAATTTCCCATTATGCTTCCTTCCGCGAATTTTTTTGATGATTTCAATCATTAGGTTTCCTTCAACGCGATCAAAATTGCGGTCACACAGAGGTACGAGATTTTATTTGTCTGTTTCCTTTAAAAAAAAAAAAAAAAAGCTATGCCAAGAAGACAATTTATACAGCCGAATTTCGATGACTCGAACTCTTCAAGTCAAATATTTTCCAAGTCCCCGCACAATTCCCTTAGAAAAATTGCATTAAAAACCTTTCTTATTCGAAGACTTTCCCCCTCAAACCTCCGTAACTCGAATATTCTGAGGCCTATCGGCCATATTTTCTTGACACAGAAGAGAGAAAAGCAATTGAAAAATTCATACTTTTTGAAACGGAGTGAAAGAGTAATTGGGAAAATGAACCTTTCAGCATCGCTTGACAGGATTCTGCATGAAGTTCAGCATCATGCAGTTTTTTCAAGAACTCATTTTAAGAAGCTATTAAAGGCCTAGAATACTGTATCAACATTTACAAATTCCTGCAATTCTACCTTCCCGGCAACGAAAATGCTTGTTTTCCCCTATTCAAAACCTCTCTAACTCGAATTTTTTGCAGGTCCCCAGAAATTCGACTTACAGACGTTCGACAGTAATACCTGTACTGCATATTTTCTTCCTTTCATGTTTTTCCGACAGGAAAATTTTGGGACACTGTTCACTCAACACAAGGGGACATTTTATACGAAATTAAAATACAGTACCGTATTTACCAATAAATGGTATACAGTGTCACGGCTGAATTGAGTAAAATTAAAATAAACAAAAAAGGCAACCTTGAAGCCAAAAATAAGCATCAGCCAGCAAAACAGAACATTCAGAAGAAATTTCCTCAGCTACATCCTACATGATCTTTGAAAACAGGGTTGAAACTAGGGGAAAATGAGAATCAGAGCCCTTTCGCAAAGAAACTCTCGACAGAGAGAAATACATTTGAAACTCAGGTATCCTTAAACAATTGATCGTGGAAATTCAATGTTATGAGCATCACGAGTGCATAAAAGATAAGGTAAAAAATATATTCTTGCGAACCCAGTCTTATACTTCTCTGAATATGTGCCAACGCTTTTCCCCCCACACATTCGCATGAATTTTGTTAGTCACCCGTAACGGTGACGCACAAGTATGAATGACAAACCTCAAAACTCTTTGAAGAGGAGGAGGGGACATGAAAAAGACGTCGAACGTCCCAGCGCAGGCACCATAGAGTTTTCGCCGGGCCACCTTGGAAAACCCGGCGGGAGCGCCGACGGAGGTGTGTAGAACTAATGGTTCGACATCAGTCGGAAGTTGCTGTCCAGAAACACCGGGTTGCTTTTTACGAATCAAACTGAACTTGAAATCCGATGGATTGCATTTCCCTAGGTTGTTGTCCTTGAAGTATTTCCGCACGCTCTTTATAGACCTTAGCATATGAGAAAAAGACGAAAATTTTGATTAACACTATTTCCCGATAATCATGAAACATCACTAATTTTACGTAACAAATAATGACTGGAGGAAAATAGTTTTCTAACGACAGTAACTTAAGGGGGAAATAAGATCAATATACTGTATATAGTGTATAAGCTTCCAATGCATAATTGAAATAAAAAATTATTCACTGTAAAAAATTCATATCATTAATGATACTGTACAGTAATAAAAATGTGTGAAGTTCAAGTAAAAGTTTCGAAACACGGAATTCATTTCTCTAAAATTCTAATTAGCCACTCTCTACGGTGCAACAGTTCGAACCAGCGAAGTTCTCAAAAACGTTAATGTAAACGAATTCCTTGGATCATAAATTAGCAATGTACATGTACTTTCAAGTTCTAACACACATAAGAAGTTGAAATTGAAAACTCCTTTCATATTGCGTTGATGCCTATCTCAGATACGTTACTGTACATACAGTACAGGCGGATTCTCTCGACAAGAAGTGTTCGTGGTGCCATGGGGTTCTCTATACAGTATTCTCTATTTTTATCATCCCCTGAATTTTTTTGCTGAGAGACCACCGGTATATACGTTTTGAATTTGTTAAGCTATCAAATATTTTACAGTGGTCAAATCAATTCAAAACACACCCCACAGGCATTCTATGCCGATAAAAATTTTGCAAACTTCGGGTTGGATGATTTTACAAATCTACTTGAACTCGAAAATTCGCAGCAATTGTTCTTCTCAAAACAACGAGGTATAAATTATTCATCAAAAAAATGAAAACTCACCAATGCTTATCCCCGGATGGAGACATGAAGAAAACACTCTTCACAGGTTTCCCACCGTGAGCTTCTAGTTTTACAATAACCCGAGTCCAACCCTCGGGAAGACCTTCCGTTGACGTATTTAGCACGTCGTAAGAATTGCCGGGATCCGCGAAATTCAGATCACCGTCTTCGGATAACGACGGCGTTAAGCTCGGAACTGGACAAGTAGTTTGACCGTCGACAGACTGAGTATGAGCAGACGGTTCTTGGTGCTGCCATGGGGTCAGGTCGAGCAATTCGTATGATACGTTCTGCATCCCCAGTTTGCAACAGTAGTCCATTATTTCGTCGGAAGTCCTATAAAATTATGAAACAAATAATTTTTCTGGAAAGCTACAATGCACGGTTGCAAGCTTGGAAGTCTTCCAGTGCTTCTAGATCTCTCCGGATTAGACATTAAGTAAATTACTTTAAAAAAGTTTAATTAATTGATGCTCAAGACTATAACATACAGCATTGCACTTCTCTGATACAAGAAATACCCGCGTCGAACACTGCTATTTCAAAGATGTCTTGATTAATAAATCGGCCCTTCAACTATCACTTTTGCTCATAAACATGCTCAAAATAATGAAGAAACTTCCCAATTACGTAGAGGATCATCGTTATTGAAAGAAACCTCCGATATCGTTGACTTAATTTACTTAAAAAAGCAAAACGGGTAATCACACGATAAGACTCAGCCGCCAACAAAAAATAGGGACTCTATGGGTTTTCTCACCAGTGCCGCGTTTAATTCGTGGGGACAGGACTAAGCAATATTCATCAATAGCTCCAATTAAAAGGGCACATTAAATTCAAAAATGGGCACATACTACTGTAGTGACTCGGGATAGTGATTTGGGTTATACTACATATACAAGATAACGGCTATAACCGCTTTTGAATTGATAACATGAAATATGTACCTGAATATGGAGCCATCCGTGACTTGACAAACTACGAAGGATTCCCCCGGAGGAGTCTTTTGCTTCACAAGCATCTTACACCAGCCTTCAGGCAATCCGTGCGTTCTTGTTTCTAGAACCGTAACGCACTCTCCAGTAGGAGCAGCGGTCATGGGTTCACTGGCTACATAATGAGTTTCCAGGAAACTAAAAAGGACAAACATATCATTTTCCATCAGACTGACGTTTTTCCATAATACTTCCGATGCTTTCAATGAACTCGTTCTTTATCAATGCATTTACTTATTTTAAATCACCCACATACTTGAATCAAGGCGCCTCAATTTAAATTTTCCTGCGATAGCGCTATAAAAGCTTCTCTTTTTCTTCAAACATATAACAATAACGTTTCATTTCAAAAATGCTAGGTAATTCCCAAATGAAAAACCAGATTGCGTCGAGTCAAGTATGACTTGTTTAGTTTTCGAAAAATTAATTAGCGGGATCAATTGGAGGCAGTATTTTCGACAATTCAGTTCAATTTTACCCCTTTAACAAATGCTTATCCCTTACAAAAGAGTGGAAACCCCATGCAAATTTATCTACTGTATTTCATCACAATAAAAAACGTTCTACAGTATTCGCTGTAAAAAAATAAAGCTATCATCAGTTTCCGACAGTGAATTTATTGTATTTTTCTGACTCAAGTGGCTCAGTTACCTGATGTCAGAAATGTTAACAATAACCCACGTGGGCCCTGTAGTACTGTATTTCGAAGAAGAGCTGTACTGTATACGGTACTCACGGGACAGTATTTTGATGCACCATCATATCAGGCTGCGGTGGAGCTACGTATGCCATCTCGGGAGCAGTTGTCCATTGCAGCGAATTATACGGATTTTGTTCGACTTGAAGCTGAATAACATTGAAGAAACAGAATTTTTCAGACGGCTTTGTATACATTCTCCTCGCGCAATGAAATGAATCCAAACATTCAACAGAGAAATCGGCAGTAAAGTACAAAACAATTACCAAGTCAAGCCCGGTGTTCCAAGCGATATTGTTTTCCGCTGCCTGATATTCCATTTCCAAAGGAACCATGGCAAACCTGAGGCTATCCATGTCGCAAGATTTTTCCTTTTAAACCTTTGAGAATTAAACACATTTCTGTTCTGAATTCGAAAAACCAACGAAAACAATCGACGGATTTACTCACAGGTTTCCACCCTAGTCTCAAGCGAATCTTCACGAAAATTATCATTCACAAACAAAAGTAACACTGCATCTTGAAGAAAAACGTATGCCACATACATTGATACGATTTTTTAATTGAAGACAGTTTCCTTCAGAGAGATTGAAAATTTCTGATTTCCATAATAATAAGCTACATGTCGGTGAACACAATCATTCGCATGAGGTGGATAAGGGCTGAAATCAAATTTTAATAAACTGAAAGCAAAAGTTCGAACATAATCATTACTTGAGTTCTGCATTCATCACAATTCGATACTCCGGAGTTTCTCAACCGGTCCTCCGCGGTCATTCTAGGAATAATAAATACAGTGCTGTAATTACGCAAGTACCACACGCACCTTTTTCCAATCAAAATTGAAAATGAAAAAAAAAAATGGGTGTGCTTCATATGCGGGTATACAATTAAAAAAAATTTATTTCAAAATGTATAAGTGCAGGTTTGCGTCATACTTGATTTTATCAAAGTTTGACCAATTTTGAGACACTCGGAAAATTAAAAAATTCAATTTTTCATCAATTCAAGTACAAATTTAAATTCTGATATTACTTCTAAGATACTGTATTTCAAATGTTATCAATAAAAATGGGGTGTGCGTAATGCTTGGGGAGAGGTTTTTATAAAAAGTTTCGGTTGAAAAAATTAGGAGCGCGTCTTAATTGAGGGCGCGTGATACTCGAGTAAATACTGAACTACGTTTGGAGCTCGAAGTACAGCTTCTGAAATTTATTTTTTTCTTAAAAGGCTCCATCATATACATTATTTCTAAAACGAGCTAAGCGAGTCAAATAGATGGAAACCTTTGCTTTACTACTGTATTGCACAACATTCTTCGACATCGTTTTGCACGTTAAATAAGGCACTTGGAGGGTTTAATTCCAGAATTGAGGAAGACGGAATGCTCCACACGAACTCTTGTGAAGGATCATAGATTTTCACGGACCCAAACGCTCATACACCCAGTCGTGTAAACCCGGGTGCACGAGAACACCATCAACTTTCTCATCCTTTTCAGGCTTCCTGAACCTGATCCTATCATGGACACGACTGCTTTGCCCGCGCCAGAATTCAACTCGTTCGGCCCGCAGCACATATCCTCCCCAATGCTCCGGTTTCGGCACTTGATCTCCGAACTTCGTCTCAAATTCCTTTACTCGCGTATCCAGGTAAGCTCTGTCAGGCACAGGTTGGCTCTGAGGAGAAGCCCAGGCCCCGATCTTGCTCACCAAAGGTCGCGAGAGGAAGTACTCTTCCGAATCCTGCTCAGGAATTTTTTCGACTCGTCCTTCGATTCGTATCTGCTTAACCAGGGGTTCCCAATAGAATGTCATTGCTGCCTTGTTGTTATCCGCCAGTTCACGGGCTTTTCGGCTATTGTAGTTCGTAAAAAACGTGAAACCCTCATTGGAGAAGCCCTTCAACAAAACGATTCTCGCACTCGGATATCCGTTGGCGCCGCACGTGGCGAGACAGCAAGCGTTTGCTTCGCGGATCCCCGAATGTGCTTTCGCCTCGTCGAACCAAATTTTGAATTGCTGAATAGGATCTTTGACTAGCTCATCTTCGAGAAACAAGGTCTCGGGCGTGAAATATGGCTTACGCATTGCCCCGAGATCCTCCTTGACTTCTTCAGTCATGACTGGATGTACCAGTGTTTTTACGGAACAGAAAAATCTCACTCCCAAGGACCGGTATAAAGCGAAACTATGCATGAAAAAATGGAAAGCGGAAAGGAAGTATTTTTTTTCTTCACGCACTTGAAATTAATGGAAACATAAATTCAATGACCGTTCGGGGGTTTCCCAACTTCGACTGATCGCTGACGTCACTTCAAGTTAATTTCTAGTCCTTGAATTTTCACGCGTAACACTTGCGGCAATGTTCAAAAATCTAACGGAACACCACAATATCGTTCACATGACCTGAAAAACAAATTTCAGCTTAAAACATCCATGGCTGTGATAACAACAAAAAAGCAGAAAGAAACATGACGAATATAACGCCTCATTTTCCTGGCAACAAAAAACACGATTGGCAACTTAGTTGCACATCACAAATACGCAGGGGACTCTTCGATACACATCAATGCGAGATATGTTCCCCTGGAAAATGAGAGGAATCCAGGCGAGGGAATGCCGGCTAAAATTAAATGAACGCCCAATAATTGTTCCGCTCCTCAATGATCCGACAACCGAGACAATGCGTTTTCCCAAGCTGCGACGCACTGAAAAACGGCGATGTTAGCATCATGAATTCACAACGAAGAAACAATGCTATGAAGTCTCAGAAAAAATTACTGAGCTGATTTCATCTCCGTGAAATAAAATACCACGAATGTGGTAATCGCCACAATGAATTGAAATTCGGCCAAAATCTGCAATTCGAACGCTTTGACACCATTTTTCGCTGATATTTCAGTTTCTTTACATTGAAATCCCCCCCCCCCCCCTTTTGAAACTATCATCTCACAAAAAAATGTAAGTGAACATAGACTTGACTGTGGTCACATGGAAAAAGTTGGAGCGAACGTTTTTTTAGCAAATAATTACTGTAATTGAAAACGTGTTCGGAGGACTTTTCTAGGTGGATTTTAGACAAACCTGTTCATACACTTGAACGTGACGAATGGCATGTGAGAGTAAGATTGATCGTAAGTCCGCATCTTTCATGGAAGTCCACCGCTCAAAATCCGCTCTGATGTCCGCGTTTGCCATTTCGCTTCTATCACCTTTTTCCTGTAAACGATTGATATTTCAGATATACGTAAGGTACGTAATTCCTTATTTGAACCCATAAAGCGCGTGAGGGTAGAAATGTACCCCGGAATCTTTTTTCACAGCTTCGATGGTGTTATCCAGTTTCTGCTCTCGGACGAGTCGCAGAGCAGGCGAGTCTTTACCCGAGAAGAATGAAAATAGGTTTTCTCCGCCACCCGAACTCAACTGGAAATGAATATGAAGTTTTACAGAATTTTTTTTTTTTACATACAAAAACAGTATCTCACCGAAACTTTATCAGCTCGTTTGCGTTCCAAATCTTCTACAGAAAGCTCATACGCAACTTGGAAATGATCTCGCCGCTTCAACGAGGATTTCACAGCGTCGACCCACAACTCATATTCTCTCAGCGGCTGGAAAGCGTTCAACAAAAATGTTTGGAATGTATTCAAAATTGTACGCATTAAATCATAAAAACTGGTTTGACCTTTTCCCTTGGATACAGTATAATAGTATATCGTTGGAAGAAAATTTGAGGATCACGAGTCAAATTTTTCATTAAACAGTATATCCCTGTTTCAAAATTTTACAAACTTCATTTTAGAAATCTTATTCTACGCAAAAAATCTTAGAAAAATATAATTTTCACGAAAGCGATTCCTAATAGAGAACCATAATTTTCCCCCACATGAAAGAATGCTATCACAAAAAAATTGTCAATAAAGTTTTGAAAAGTGACATCAACAAGACATTTTCGCAATTTCAACTTTTTCTCTTCTGAAAGGAACATTCGGGAAATTCAAAGAGGGTATCAATGCTTAAAGACGATGTCAAGGGAAAAATATAACGACACTGAGGGTTTGTTCAGTACAGTACTGTACTCGTAAGTTCGGGAAAACATGATTCACATACCAGATGAAATTTAAAATTGTGAGAATGAAGAAGACCATCATTTGCTTTGGCACTGGTATCGACAGCGGATGCGAGTATCTCCAAGGTTTGCTTCAGTTTGCTTTCGCAATTAGCCCAAAGCAATAAAGCTGGCGCCAACATTTTCAATTCCCGAGCATAATCTTCAAGAGGAAAATATTCCACAGGGAACTGTCACTATAACACTATGAGAAACATAATTTCTGGTTGAACTAACATGTTCGCTCTTGATGAATCCTGGATCCAACACGACCCACGAAGTTCAACTTCTCCCCAAATTTACCGATGTAAGCACCTATCTGGTCGAATTCCGGAGCTTGAGGCTTTATCAAATAAACACTCAACGAGGACATGTTCTGCATGGAAGTTGATACCCTCACAAACAAACCCTCTCTCCGTTTTTTGTGACACGCAAATTCCTGAAGAAGAAACAATGTACCGCTTCACAAAAAATTTTCCTCTGGAAAATTGAAAAAAAATCTTACCGCAGGACTGCTAGTGAGAAATGCCACAAGATTTTGGTCGTAAGAGAGAACAGGATGATCAGCTAGTCTTTGCAAAAACTTGTTCAACAGGAACATCCTTTGCAAAATAAATTCGCGGCCGTATCTGTCCAGTTGCTCCTTCAAATTGTGCTTTTCGGGTACGGGCTAGCAAAAAGATACTGTAGTAAAAAACAGTGTCTCTAGAACGTTCACAAATGAATATGAAAATCAAATCAGCAAGGAAATTGTACTGATTACTGTAATCCACGCCAAACAAACGCAGAGAATGTTCTGCGCAATCAGTAATAACGTTTCATTTATACTATTGTCAATCATGAGGCGAACGACCCGAAAGTATAACTCAATCTTCCAACCATTGTAATGTACAGTAAATCGAAATAACGCAGAAAATGCCTTTACCTAAAATTCCATTTGATCTTCAAATATGGATGCATAACTTACAGGGATCACTCTGGAAGGGTTTTCGGCTTCCAGTCGATTCCGCAGCCACTTGAAGTCGTTATAGCGTCGCCGCACGTGATATTCACTGTTGTTGAATTCAGGTCTTGTTGTCTAGAGTTTAACAGAGGAGCTAAATTAATTCGTAAAATTGTAAATACTGTAATAGAGAGTAACCGGAACTTTAATTATGAAAACTACATTCTGAAAATCTGGATTTCTACTATTTTTACTCGAGCACCACAAACACTTTTCCCCCAAAATTGAGAGAGAACATGCGCGCAAAAACCGGGCATACATTTTTCAAAAAGTTTTAGCAGCTTAGGTGTGCATTGATTTTAATGGGAAATTTCTGGAAAAAATTTAATCAGAAAAACTTATTTTCACTGAAACAATATAAAATTAGTTGATGCATGTTCAATTCATGTCTAAAATACAATTTGGGTGTTCTCTTATTTTTGGTAAATTGCAGCTTGCGGGTCACTAAAAAAGGATACGCATCTTATTCAAGGGCGAGTGGTGTTTTATTACACGTACAAGAAATACATCTACAGTACTGTACTTTTTTGGGTCCACAAACGAAGGAATCTTCTTGCAGTTTCTTTTTTGTTTTAACAGGGAAGCTATACGCTGGATCGACCACAAAATTTTAAAATCATACCCTCAACGTCACACGAAAAGTGATGAACGTCTCCATTGTGGTAACATGTTTTTCAGGGTTGTCGACTTTGACGTAAAAATCGGACGACGCGTCGACAGAAGGATCGTCGTCGTCGAAACGCAAAGAATTGAAAACGGAAGAGCTTATGCTGCCCATCGACGGAGACTGCACAAGACTAGCGTTGGCGGATGCATCGTCAGCCACGCAAGGAGAAACACAACCGTCTTTAACGCTTGCCATATCGTGATCCGAACGAACTCATAAAATACACCAGGATAGAAATGCCAGGAATTGGGCTCACTGGAACCTAGAAACAATTTTTTCAAATTGAATGAAAACACGGACAAGCTCAAGACGGAAGTCACGGGCGAATGAACATCAATGCTGCGAATGTGTGGGATAAAGGCGCAGGTTAAACTCAATAAGAGTTCAAGGTTCAATGAACCGCCAGTAGAAAATTTGGCCTTTCGTTGCTTTCTTTTAATTTCAATCCATGGGGAAAACCCAGAAAAGCTTTTGAAAAATATTATATCCGGGAACAGCTTAAACAATTTTCAAGGTCTCGAATGAATTCTTCAAGATTATATGAACTTCAAACGAAGAAAAATAAGTCAAAAGAGCATAACAATACACAATGAATTCGGCGAAAATCTCCTCACTTCAGAAATTTGTAACAAGAAACTGCTGGAAGGCAGTAAGCTGATCAAAAGAAAACGTAAATAAAAGCATCCATAATGAGTGAACATTAACTCTGAAAATTTGTGACAATCCTGAGCACCTCAACATCAGATTTTATTTCCCCCCTTCAAAGGCTGGATATCATTGAGGTAGATTGATCCCGTGACTTACGGATAGGCGCAAACAATGCAAAAATAATATCCAAAAAAGCTTCAAGCTGGTTTCTTCGAAAGCAGAAGGAAAAAATATTGAAATGCCCTGGAAAATGACGAAAGTAGTACAAGTGGTTTTATACAACCGAAGTTTATCAAAAAATCACACGTTAACTTTTCTGGTGGACCGCTTTGGTCGGCTCGAACTCATGGAATTTTCAAATACGTCAGGTCCCACATTCTCGAATGCTTCTCGCAATACTCGTTCTTCATTCGTTTCCTTCTTCTTTGTAACTTCTTTCTTTTGTCTAGAAACTTTTGAACGTTTCACTGGAGGACACGGAGAAACAAAATCATCATCAACTTCGTCGCTTCGGACATCCGAAACTTCTTCAAGCAAAGGTTTCCCTTGCTTTTTAGCTTGCTTCGCCCGTGGCCCAACGTTATGCCTCCGACGCTTCAGATTTTTTGAAACCGGCTCGTCGTTCGTTTCATCTTTGTAAAGAAGAACGAACTTTTTTTCACTTGGGTAAAAAAGTTTTTGCTTCAACACAATCTTTATAATTATGCAAGTAACTAACCAAACCAAGCGTATTAAATTCAACATGATAGAAGTGAAGCTAATGGTGCCTAAAAAGTAGGCAACATTGGAAGTAAAATCCGCCTTTGGGGATTTCTGGAAATTGGTAGATGAATTATAAATTTTTCAAAAATTGGGAGACTTACCGCAAGTTTCTTCTAACTGAATGGAAATAACCGGCATCAGCGAAGAATCATCAAGCGCATCCTCCGATGGAAGCGAAGACGGAGGCATCTGATAACACGGTAAACTATTCTCATCAGGAGTGAGAATCTTGGTTAAATTTATCATTTTCGAAGATAAATCTGACGTTAAAATGGACTTCGATTCCATCGGTACCAACACAGGACTTGGAGACATGTCTTCAATGTCATGCAATGTCATGTTCTTCTCCTCGTTGCTATTGTCACAAATGAAAAGATCGCTTCCTGTATCGTCGTCAGATTCCGGGATGTAAAACTTTTCACTAGAAGGAGTATCGTTGCTATATGCAACAATCTGGGGTTCACCAGCAAACTGGACTCGCAATCCTTCTTTGGAAGTTCTTGACTGGTTTGCGGAGTCCGGTTTCTTGAAAGAAGATCGTCGTGGTTCTTGCTCTTCGACTTCCTTCACAGCTTTTTTAGCCGCTACTTCCATCCGATTTCGAGCTTCTTCGATCAAGCTATTAAAATGGTGATTATGCTTCTTCAAATATTCGATGCGTTCACGTTCGATGCTTCGTGGATCGGAATTTGTTCGGTCCACAGAGAATATGCGGGAAGACTGCGCTGCTGATGCAGAAGTGCCAGGCACGGAAGCGGCATTCACGAGGTCTCGCTCATCTTCTTCGACTCGTTTGATCAATTCCTCAACCGGTGTAGGATTCAAACGATCGCAGTCCGCGTTATACAGCAACACAAATTTCTGATGACGATCTTGAAGAATTTGCTTACTGCCTTTATCACTTAATCCGATTTTGCGGCATTGTTTACGAAGTTCCTTCTCGGACATTATGGAGTAAACGAGCTTTGCCATCGGTCGTCGTTTAGCCACGGAATTCAGGGATTGGGGTTTCTTCTTCGGGGATTGCTGCCTTCTGAGAAGAGAAAAAGCGCAGGCACTACTTTCCGCATTGGCTGCTGTTTTACTTCGAGATGGACTGCCAGACAAGCACCGATCTAGATGAATGTTGATATTTTTCTCCGCCATCTGCAATACAAGAATGAAGCATGAATTCTAGAAACAACAGAAACACCAGGATTCCTTACCATCTTCGAGCAAACGGGACAAGCCACCTTTTGCTGCATCGCAGTTGGAGACTGAGAGAGAGAATCATTCGGAGCTGTCGACGTGGAAGGAACTGCAGCCGTGGGACATTTCTCTGGATTCTTCGGCTGATTTAGCCTCTTTTCGGCTGACGTGTGCTTGTCCTGTACGGTAGAAACTTCCACGTTCTCGACCACGGGAATCGCGGGCTGATTGAGCGAACTGATGTCAGCCAGCAACTCATCGAGCAATCGGTTGTTGCGAAGTTCTCGAACTACAATATCTTGCTGACAGATAGGACACCTGCTGCTCTTCGAAAGGTGTTTCCGAATGCACAGTGAACAGTCTGAAAATAAAATATATCAATTCCAACGATGAGCTCTGCTTTTGCCGGTGAAAATTGGTGCTCACAATTATGGGAACACGGCGTCATCATAGCAGTCACAAATGGTCCATGACATATGCCGCACAATAGTTTTTCTTCAAGCGTCTGCAACAAAAGAATCGTCAAGACCGAAGTGACACACAAAGCGGATTTCATACTCACTTTCAGTACGGCAACAGGCTTCATCTTCGATGCTCGCGGCTTGCTCGCGAAACAACAGCCAACAATGAATTAATGCACTTTTAGGCAACAAGTGCAACTTCCTTCCAACATCGTCACTTTCCGTGCTATATTAACGCAAAACGATCACGTTCCGCAGAAGAGTTTCAGTGATCTAAACGCAAATACGTCGCAGTACGGATTCGACGCCTGCAACGATTTCTGAAACTTGACCACGCGGTAAACGACAGAATCACACGGTTTACGAGATCCTTCCACACAAAAGACAAATGAATGAATCGCTCTCCAACACTTCACAAGAACGCACACGTTCGTCAAATTCATGCACGCATGACATTAAAGTTCCCACCGCCAATTGTTTAACTCAGTAAGGTTTTATGTAAGAGTCCTCGGCCAGCGTCACAAAGTAGACTGTATTTTCTAAGTCCACACAGCAGATGACAGCAACAAAATTTCACAAAAAGTCACAAACATAAAAAAACAACTGTCTTCGTCAAAGGTTAAGAGCGAAGTGAAGTACACTGGATCTCATCCGCCTCTCCTCCGATCTTGATAACCATCTTTCTTCCGGTTCTTGTCAGGGTGGGAGATTTGGTCGAGTGTTTAAAGCTTAGGAATATTTGGTTAGATGTCGTTGCTAAGGTGGACCGGGAGGTATACCTTACTACTCTGTATCAGCCGTTTACAGTACAGTACACTACTGTATTCACAACGAGGGCTTTTTGTGGAACTAGGCGTGCTCGGATCCATTCGTACTTTCCGGTATATATCCAGGTGTCGCTGCTATGCTCGCTTGATTTCTTCC
>CAJPEX010001553.1:0-55102 GCA_905338405.1 Notodromas monacha
GTGTAAAGGACTTTTTGTCTAACAGACTTGTCCCTTGCACGAATCAAGTCCATTAGATGGGGGTTGACTGTATTTGTTTCCGGATTATTTTGAACCAGTAATTTATCAAATGGGGGAAAACAAAAAACTTGCATTTGAAGTAATTAAGAATGTGCTCGTCCTCGCAAAAAATCATTTCACATCTCAATTTCTTCAGAAGAAATTATATGGAGAAATTATTTCACAAGTTTTGAAAAAAATATTCCACATTAATTTATGATGAGAGGAAGAAATAGAAAAAAATTTGATTTGAGGGAAATTAATAAGATTTTTTTTATTCGTAAAAAAATATTTCACATTAATTTGTCATTGGGAAAACAGAAAAAAACTTGAATTCAAAGAAATTAATACTGTGTTTATTGTGTGTACGGGAGAGGAAATGCACTTCCATGTATAAGTTTCCCGATTATTTGGAACCAGTAATTTATCAAATGGGGGAAAACAAAAAAACTTGAATTTGAAGTAATTAAGAATGTGCTCCTCGCAGAACATTATTTCGCGTTAATTTTTCGTTACTGTCTGGGATCCAATGGACCCATCATGCCATGACGATTAGAAAAGCAGAAAATTGTGAATTTGAAGAAATTCAAATTTTGTTATTTTTGTGAAAAAATATTCCACATTAACTTAGCAGAGGAAAAAAAAAATTGGATCTGAAGTAATTAAGGATGTGCTCCTCGCAAAAAATTATTTCACGCATTAATTTGTCATTAGAAAAGCAGAAAAATGTAAATTTGAAGAGATTTAACAATTGTTGGCCAAAAAATATTCCACCTTAATTTAGCAGAGGAAACATTTCATCAGAGGAATTTTTCATCAGAAAAGCAGAAAAATGTGAATTTGAAGAGTTTCAAATTTTCTTTTTAATATTCCACATCAATTTATGACAGAAAAAATTGAACAAAAACTTGGATTTGAAGAAATTAAGATTGTGCTGTTTCTCATTAAAAGAAACATTTCACTGTCATTTTTCATTGGAAAACAAACACACCTTATGAAAAATTTTTGCACACACATCAAAATGCACTCTTGATATGCCCTCCTTTGAAATGTTGTTGCAGTTACCCCAACAATAACAAAAGATGCTATTGCATTAACTGCAACAACAGAAATGTGATTCCATTTCTGTGTATTAGCACTCATTTATTATTTCAAAATGCACTGAAAAAAAAGTTGAATGTCATTTTTTGAAGGTTTTAAAGCAATTTTCAATTAAATGAAAATTGCCGTCAAACCTTGAAACATAAACATAAACATACATAAACTCAACTCACATTTTTATGTATTTTTTAATGTGATCTTTTAATCACAATAAGAGCATTTGGAGCATTGAATGGTGTACCTCTGTACAGCAGTACATAGAAATGTCGGCATTCTCTGTAAAAAAAAATAAAAAAAGCAAAAAAGAGAGAAGGAAGTCTCTTGTCTATGCTGGAGGTAATTTTTTCTAAATTAGCTAAATGGATGGTAAATTGGGGAGAGAAATGCCCAAGAACTTTTCTTAAATAATGTTTAGGGTTGGAAATAGCTGTTTCTTGTAATTTGGCCTGAAACTTATTTGAAATTTTATCACAAAATGTCCCTATATGTTGAGTCAGTATCCTGATGTTGGGCCTTTTTTATTAATTGTTTATGGGAAAATAAGTGTCCCTATATCAAATTGTGTGCTTGTCAATAAGGTGTCCACAAATCCACATGTATATAGGGGGTCTCACTGTATTTTCAAATTTCACACAGTGTCTTACAATTTGACCAATTTGGAATTTGACCCTAGTTTGGCAACAGGTTAGGGTTTAATTGCAAGGTACCACCTGTATAGTATACCAAATAAAAGCCTGATCAAATACTTTCCAGCACTTAACACAATAGGAAAGTGACGCACTCACATTCCACTGAGATAAGTGCTGGGTGTCATACGGGGTCTGTCAATTATTATTCAAGACAAAAATTGTAATTGAAAAAAGAAATTGAGGATCCATTATATATACTGAGAAATATAATGCCATGTCAGGTATATTCATGACAAGTCCCTTTATAATGTATGCATTTTGAGTGTCATGAAAAAAAGGTAAAAATTTGCTTTAAAAATTTTCAAATCTCCTAATATGAGAGAGTATTAGAACTAGTAGAATTTTTTGTTTGCAAATTAAAAGTAGCATATGGGTTATTTTCTGCAGAAAAAATACGAAATAAATGCCTGCAGGTGGACACTTCAGCAATCATTTCAAAAATTTGCGAAATTTGTGGATCACCTATTTTTCTTCTTTGCCATTCTGTCCTTTAATTAAAAAGGATCTGCGTAATTAAATTAGAAAATTCCATCATCAGTTAGTTCAACATCACATTTCTCTAATTAGTTCAACATCTTGTCAATTATTTTAAAAAATTCCTCCGGAAAAGCGAGTTTTATTTTATGAAAAGTATAATTTCAGGCACTTTGGGGAACTTTTTTTATATAGGATGTTAGTGGAATAGAAATATCTTTTTCAACCATAAAGTCTTCTCACGAAGTCAAGTTTCAATTATACTGACACTCAAAAACTCTTTCCTTTTTTTCATAATATAATATTCCAATTTATTGTTTTAAATAAAGGGATTATGGCTAAAATGATTGATCGGATACAAGCCATATATTTAATCCCTTTTGGTGGTTTTTGTTCCACAAATATTTTTACATTTTCAGTTTGTTTTTCATCGAAGTGTCCAGATTTTTAAAGTTAACCGGAATTTTATTATTGAAGAACAAATTACTTGGATTCTGTTTCATTTTTAGCAATCAATTTCACAAATATAAATTTTTTGAAGAAAAAACTTTCATGGAATAGAATGAGTAAAAAACAGACGAAAATAGGGGAAATTTAATCCCCGTTCATCAAGAACCTGCAAAACTATAATTTTCCTATTTTCATTATTATTTTGTGAAAAAATAAGATAGAACAAAATTTGTAGAACATCACCACCAGGAAATCTCACGGAATAAAATTCGCCAACATTTTTTTTTCCGGTGTCACAAATTTGTATGTGCATTATTCTCATGATATTTGCACATCACTGGTATGAATGAACACTTTGCCAACAACACTCACACACAAACATAGGCAAAAAATACAAGAGGATAAAATTCACTATCTTTGCAAAAATGAAGAATACATATTGACTCTCTCTCTCTCTCTCTTTCTACAACGATTTTTTATGCAAAACAAATGTTTTTTCATAGGGTTGCTTACAGCGAGATTTTCTCTAAAATGAATTTCTCTCTGGTTCCATAATTTTCATTTCATTATCAAAGAATTCACTTGTACATATTTTTATATTTGCATGACGATGACGATTTTTTTAAAGGAGATAAAACAATTTTTGGGCTAAATTAGAATTCATCACTAATATAAATTCAAAAACAAAAACAAAACTCACAAATGGATAAAATTCACTGTCTTCCCCAAAAAAAAAGAAGAGAAATAGACTTGATATATATGCAGCAATTTTCTTTGCAAAACGATTTTTTTCACAAAGGGTTCTTGTCAAAGAGATTCTCAGTATAACAAATTTGTTTTCTGTGGTTCTTCAAATTTCGTTGTAAATGCATCACAGAGTGTACAGTACTTGTATATTTGCTTGATTATTATTATTTTTTGAGAAGAGGAACTTTTTTATTTTATTTCCATAGCTAAATTCACACATCACTCCCATGAATTAGCACTTTCAGAACAAGAAACACATACACAAACAAAAATGCACAAGTGGATAAAATTCACTTTACAGTCAACCCCTGTCTAATGGACTTGATTTGTGCAAGGGACGAGTCTGTTAGACGAAAAGTCCTTTACACGAATTCAATTACATAAAAAAAAAAAAATTTCAATTTTCAACACTAATATATAATAATGTAAGTCCAAGGGAAAATGAGACTCAACTTAGGGACATTTTGACTATTAGGGACACGCTTGATGCACCAATTATGTCTGCATCTTATTGGTACATATATATATATATATACTGTAAAAATTTACTGTATTGCCTCACTCACTTACTTTCTTGGTTTTGTTTCTTCCTTCCTTCCGGTTTCATAGGGTATATATAGTATCCAATTTATTCGTCACCATTTGCTGCTGCTGGACTTGCTGATCATCATTTTGTGTGTGTGTGTGTGTGTGTGTGTGGGTGAATGGTTACTGGCTCTGTGTTTTTTTGAGTATCCGCGGGGGTCAACGGCTCTGTGCACGCAAACTTGGGGTCAACTTCCTGGCCTTTTTTTTTTAAATTTTGTTCTGACCTTTATTCTTCCGTCTGCTGTGAGATTCTGGACATCTTACATGAGCTGCTTTTATATATACTCAGAGATACATTTAACCTCCATTGGTTTCTATACAGATAACACATGTAGTAGGTCAGGAATTTAGAGTCGAAGATGCTACAATGCCTGGAAGTTCCTGGGATTGCAATTTTCAGGAGGAGGAAATGATTTCTATAGGAATTCATGTTTAATCATTAATGCACAGTGTGCTTGCCCAACACATACATCATGAAGTCCACTTGTTTCTTTGCATGATTATGATGATTAATTTTTTGGGGGACAGGAAAATATTTTTCAAATTTAAAGTGTTACATTTGCACATCACTGCTTTAAATTGACACTTTGAGAATAACACACACACACACACACACACAAACAAACAGATAAAATTCGCTTTGTCTGTAAAAATTAAGAAATACAAGTAGACTCAACTCTCTCTACATTTTAACGATTTTCCCTTTCAAACAAATAAAAGGATTAATTTTTTGTAGCTTCAAAAAGTTTTTTACAACAAGATTATCTCTACAACGATTTGTTTTCTGGCTTCTTAAATTTCGTCGCACACATCAGAGAGTCCACTTGCATATATTTGCATGATAAATTTTTTTTAAGGAGAGGAAATTTTTATTTTTGGTGCTAAATTATTCGCACATCACTGGTATGAATTAGCACTTTAAAAGCAACAAAAAGCACGCACACACACAAACAAACAAGCGAAAACACGGGGGATAAAATTAAATTTATAGACAAAAAAACGAGTAGACTTTGTACAATAAAATATTTTCTCTTTAAAATGAACGGGGTTATTTTTTTTTGTGGTCCCATGAGATCTTTTACACCGAAAGTCTCTTTGTCTATTACACAATGAATTATTTCCTGATCTTTTGAAATTCGTTGTAAAAATGTGAGAGTCCAGTTGTAAATTTTCAACAACAACAACAACAAAAAACAACAGCAACAAACAAAGATTTTTTTCCTCGAGAAGCAGAAGCAAAAAAAAAGCTATTTTTTCAAATTTTGGGCGTCCGTCTTGGCCCGCCGCCCTCCACCAAGTTGGCGGCGGAATGAAGAACCGGAACGAGGCGGGATGCTGCGAACGATGAGAGAGAGAGAGAGATTTTTTTCGGCAGTGGCGGCGGTCGTCGTCGTGGCGGCAACGGCGGCGGCAGCAGCCGAGGAGGAGGAGGAGGAAGAGGAGGAGGAGGCGGCGGCCGCCAACCAACGGGTTCCGCGAAGTGCGCCACCAATCTCTGAGCTCCTGGGGTCGTCCCTGCTGCAGAATATTTCCCCTATATATATATATGTGTGTGTGGTGATATATATATATACATCCGCCTTCGAAACGGGACTTCCTCTTCTTCCGATTTCCGGCTCAGCCCTCTCATCTACACTGTACATCCGGAAAATAGAAAAATATATATATATACAGTATATATATATATGATGATCAGATGAGAGAGAGAGAGAGAGAGAGAGATATGAAGGAGTTGTTCATCTTATTCTGGGTGTATATTGTCCAGGGAAACCCCTTCTATATAGAAAATAAATAAATATAAATAAATATATATCTATATATATATATATACAGTATATATATAGTGAGACCCCCACATGTGGACACCTTGACGTGCAGACAATTCAACATAGGGACACTTATTTTCCCATAAAAAATTAATAAAAAAGGCCCAACATATGAGGACACTGAATCAAAATGTGGACATTTTGTGATAAAATTGCAAATAAGTTCCAGGCCAAATTACAAGAAACAGATATTTCCAACACTAAAAATTGATGTAAGAAAAGTTCTTGGGCATTTCTCTCGCCAATTTACCATCCATTTAGCTAATTTCAAAAAATTACCTCCAGCAGAAAGGGATTTCCTTCTCTCTTTTTAGCTTGAATGTTATTTTTTACAGAGAATATATGCCAACATTTCTATGTAGTGTACAGAGGTATTAGTATTCAATTCCCCAAATGTCCATATTGCGTTGAAATATATTGATTGAATCAAATTAAATTGGGAGACAATTTTTATTTTCATATGGAATTATGGTGAGTATTTTGTGCATAAACCAACAATTAAAAATTATATATAATAATGTAAGTCAAAGGGAAAATGAGACTCAACTTAGGGACATTTTGACTATTAGGGACACGCTTGATGCACCAATTATGTCTGCATCTTTATTGGTACATATATATATATATATATAAACTGTATAAATTTACTGTATTGCCTCACTCACTTACTTTCTTGGTTTTGTTTCTTCCTTCCTTCCAGTTTCATAGGGTATATATAGTATCCAATTTATTCGTCACCATTTGCTGCTGCTGGACTTGCTGATCATCATTTTGTGTGTGTGTGTGTGTGTGTGTGGGTGAATGGTTACCTGGCTCTGTGTTTTTTTGAGTATCCGCGGGGGTCAACGGCTCTGTGCACGCAAACTTGGGGTCAACTTCCTGGCCTTTTTTTTTAAATTTTGTTCTGACCTTTATTCTTCCGTCTGCTGTGAGATTCTGGACTGCAAAAAGAGATAAATTTGTGAAGAGAATTTTAAGGGATTATTATAGATAGGATGAATAAAATACATCTGACTAAAACCTGGAGGGGGGGGGGGTGATGGGGATAATATTTGAAGATTTGTTCTGTGGTATTCAAAATTTTGAATTGAATCACATCTCCCTCCTCAATTTCTGTTATTCTGTGAGATATTCTCTGCTGGACTATAGGGAAAAAAAAGTTGTAAAGAATTTCAAATATGATTAAAATGCATCAAATACATCCAATTGTAACTTGGGGGGAGGGGGTAATAATTTAAAAATTGATCCATGATGTTGAAAATTTTGAATTCAACCCCTTCCTTCCCCCACCCTCATTTCTGTTATTTTGTGAGATTCTCTGGACTGCTGGGAAAAAAGTTTTAAAGAATTTCAAATGATTAATATGCATCAAATATGTCCCATTGGGATTTGAAAAATTGGACTATATATGGTGTTTTCAAAATGTTGGATGCAAATCTTTCTATATTCCCACTCTTTCTTTATAATCTGTGAGATTCTCTGGACAGGGGAAAAAAGTTGTGCAGAATTTCAAATGATCAGCAGACTATATTAGATTTAATTGATATTTGGGGGGACGGGGTAAAGAATATAGTTTTGAAAGTTGCCTGATTTTGAAAAGTTTGGATTCAAGTTTATGTCTCTTTTTCTCCTCTCTCTCTCTTTTTTTTCTGTGAGATTCTGGACTTGAAAAAAAAACAATGAGTTGTAAAGAATTCCAAGGGATCAACATACCCAAGATGTTTCTTCTTGATGAGGGGAATATATATTTGAAAAAGTTGTCTGATTTTCAAAATGTTGTATTTCAACATTCTGTCTCCTTTTCCCTCTCTTCTTTCTGCTTGATAATGGACTTCAAGCAAGTTGTGAGGAATTTCAAAGTGATCAGCATGCATCAAATACATCCTGATGGCTTGTGAAATATGTTTACAAACTTGTTTTGATTTTCAAAATGCAATCCTCGTGCATCCACAGTGAAATAAAAATGAAAACCCAATAATGGAAAATTGGACTTAATTTCCATCTCTGTTTTTCCATTTCTTTATACTCTTCACGATTCTAGACTGTGAAAAAATGTGAAGAATTTCCAGTGATTAGCAGATACTTGAGGAAGTATTTGAAATATTTATCTGATTTTCAACCAACAATTGAACACAAAAATTTCACTTTGAACCTAGTATGAAAGCAAGAGAAAGGTCCATAATAGAAACTTTGCTATATGGGTTCAACTTCCTCTAATTTTTTATTTTTCTTCTGTGATATTGTGGTCTGAAAAAAATAAATTACCAATCAATTCTGGTGATCCCTATATCCATTTTGCTTCTTAGAAAATTATTTACATTTTCAACATTGTGAACGCTTACAATAAGCAGCAAATAAAGCTTTCATATCAATCAATTCAGTAAAATCTTGTTACAACAAACTTTTGGGGACTGCAGAAAAAGTTTGTTATAACAAGATTTTTTGACATGTACTCTATATAGGCTTTCTGCCAGGACTTGAAAAAGCGTTTGTTGTATCAAAAAATTTGTTGTAACGGTATTTGTTGTAACGAGATTTTACTGTATGAATTATTTTGCTTTTTTATATAGAGAAGTACAACTTATGTTTCACACAGGACTGAAGGTAATGCCATAAACTTATAGACTTTGGAAACTTTGCTGGTACTTGATATTGTGGTTCATGAACATTGACCCGCCTTCAATAAGTGGTATAATTCAATTCACACCCAAAAAAAATAGTCATAAGAAGGAAAAGACCAAGCACTATATCACAGCATGACAGTTCAGACACTCAACACCTGCCTATAATCATGCAGAGTCATCACTCAGTATAGTATAGAGGGACCATAACAACTCATGTTTCACAATCTGAGCTCATCTGCAGAGATTCTATATCAGCAAAAGAGCTTCTTTTTCATGTGATTAATTCAATATAAAAATAATACTGCAATATTAATTTTGCTGTTATAAACCAGTTTTGATATGGGTTCTGATTATTGAAAAAATATATTGTGTAGAATGATAATTAGCTGAACAATTTGTTTTCCAGTCCCTGCCTGAATTCCACCAGAAACCATGTATTAGACCCTCTCTAAACTCAAATGCTTTCCTTGTCAAGCTTTTAGGACTCAAATTTCCAAGAGGTATTTTTGTGACCCAGGAAAGAGAAAAGCAATAAAAATGTAACCTGATGCATTATATTTCAATGAAGTGAAAGGAAAATTGGGCAAATGAACCCAACTTATTCAAGATCTTGTGAGCTTTTTGAAAATTCAGTTTTGGACCACAAAAGAAAATCATTAATTTTATTCCATCATTATACTATATAAAGAGGTCCCCACAGATTGTAGTTTATTATAATAAGATTTTACTGCATATGATATTCTTTCTTTAAAATAAAAAGGTACTGTATTCATCACATTTTCACGCAGTCAAATTGACTTCCGGATATTATTGAGCTCTGTTTATATATGGAACTGCTTTGAACACAGAATTGGTGTCTCACAAATAGATACAGTGAGACACCAAGATTCAGATGTAATTGGTGCATCAAGAGTGTCCCTAAGTCAAAATGTCCCTAAGTCAAGTCTCATTTCCCTTTAGACTTACGTTATATAATCTTTAATTGGTGTTTTATGTACAAAATATTCACCATAATTCCATGAAAATAAAAATTGTCTCCCAATATGCCTATAATCATGCAGAGTCATCACTCAGTATAGTATAGAGGGACCATAACAACTCATGTTTCACAATCTGAGCTCATCTGCAGAGATTCTATATCAGCAAAAGAGCTTCTTTTTCATGTGATTAAATCAATATAAAAATAATACTGTAATATTAATTATGCTGTTATAAACCAGTTTTGATATGGTTTCTGATTATTGAAAAAATATATTGTGTAGAATGATAATTAGCTGAACAATTTGTTTTCCAGTCCCTGCCTGAATTCCACCAGAAACCATGTATTAGACCCTCTCTAAACTCAAAGGCTTTCTTTGTCAAGCTTTTATGACTCAAATTTCCAAGAGGTATTTTTGTGACCCAGGAAAGAGAAAAGCAATAAAAATGTAACCTGATGCATTACTGTATATTTCAATGAAGTGAAAGGAAAATTGGGCAAATGAACCCAACTTATTCAAGATCTTGTGAGCTTTTTGAAAATTCAGTTTTGGGCCACAAAAGAAAATCATTAATTTTATTCCATCATTATACTATATAAAGAGGTCCCCACAGATTGTAGTTTATTATAATAAGATTTTACTGCATATGATATTCTTTCTTTAAAATAAAAAAGGTACTGTATTCATCACATTTTCACGCAGTCAAATTGACTTCCGGATATTATTGAGCTCTGTTTATATATGGAACTGCTTTGAACACAGAATTGGTGTCTCTCAAATAAATACAGTGAGACACCAAGATGCAGATGTAATTGGTGCATCAAGAGTGTCCCTAAGTCAAAATGTTATTAAGTCAAGTCTCATTTTCCTTTAGACTTTCGTTATATAATTTTTAATTGGTGTTTTATGTACAAAATATTCACCATAATTCCATGAAAATAAAAATTGTCTCCCAATTTAAACTGATTCAATCAATATATTTCAACACAATATATGGACATTTGGGGAATTGAATACTGATACCGCTGAACAGTACATAGAAATGCTGGCATTCTCCGTAAAAAAAATAATATTGAAGTGAAAAAGAGAGAAGGAAGTCCCTTTTTGCTGGAAGTAATTTCTCTTAAATGAGCTGAATGGATGGTAAATTGGTGAGAGAAATGCCCAAGAACTTTTCTCACATCAATTTTAGTGTTGGAAATATCTGTTTCTTGTAATTTGGCCTGAAACTTATTTGAAATTTTATCACAAAATGTCCACATATTGAGACAGTGTCCTCATGTGTTGGGCCTTTTTTTTATCAATTTTTTAAGTGATAAAATAAGTGTCCCCAGCATGTGGAATTGTCTGCATCAGGTCGAGGTCGGTGTCCACAGCACGTGAGGGTCTCACTGTATATATCGTCAGCAGAACCTTGTTGGGCATCCCGAGTCACAGCAAAATTTGGCAGCCGGTAATTTGACGGTTCACTGAGATGAAATCAGGCATCTAGGGAGAAAAATAGTGAAGGACGCAAAGAACCGCAGGTCGTTCATCCTTCGCGCCAGCTTCCGCGTGATTATAGGACAAGATACCCATCAAAACGTTATCTGAGATACGAGAAAAAAATAATTAATAAAATGAAGAAATAAAGCAAGAAGAAAAACAAAATTTTAGACTTCATCTCAGATGAGTGTGTGAGGGTTTCCCACGAAGTAAGTACAACAGGATATGGGAAGAATTTCCAAGTCGTTGCTTCTCTTCTTTCTTTTTTTTTTCTTCCCTATTATAGGAAGTTTTTTTTTTTTTTAAAGGAAATTCTGTGAAATCACACCACGTGTGGGATTTCCTTTTTAAATGCTTTCCCCATCAATGCCACTTTTTCTCTGACTTTTTTTTCATTCCAATTGAAAAAAAATTGGAACTTAGATACAGTATTGAGACCCTCACACATGCAGATACCTCAACATGTGGACACCACTTTTTCTTTGACATTTTTTCTTTCCAATTGTAAAAAAAAATTGGAAATAAAATACAGTAGTGAGACCCTCACACATGCAGATACCTCAACATATGGACACCACTTTTTCCCTGACATTTTTTTTCAATTGAAAAAAAAATTGGAAATAAAATACAGTATTCAGACTCTCACATGCAGATACCTCAACATGTGGACACCACTTTTTCCCTGACTTTTTTTTCAATTGAAAAAAGTGGAAATAAAATACAGTAGTGAGACNCCGAGAACTTTTCTCACATCAATTTTAGTGTTGGAAATATGTAACTGTTTCTTGTAATTTGGCCTGAAACTTATTTGAAATTTTATCACAAAATGTCCACATATTGAGACAGTGTCCTCATGTGTTGGGCCTTTTTTTTATCAATTTTTTAAGTGATAAAATAAGTGTCCCCAGCATGTCAAATTGTCCGCATCAGGTCGAGGTCGGTGTCCACAGCACGTGAGGGTCTCACTGTATATATCCTCAGCAGAACCTTGTTGGGCATCCCGAGTCACAGCAAAATTTGGCAGCCGGTAATTTGACGGTTCACTGAGATGAAATCAGGCATCTAGGGAGAAAAATAGTGAAGGACGCAAAGAACCGCAGGTCGTTCATCCTTCGCGCCAGCTTCCGCGTGATTATAGGACAAGATACCCATCAAAACGTTATCTGAGATACGAGAAAAAAAATAAAATAAAATGAAGAAATAAAGGAAGAAAAAAATAAGAGAAGAAAAACAAAATTTTTGACTTCATCTCAGATGAGTGTGTGAGGGGTTCCCACGAAGTAAGTACAACAGGATATGGGAAGAATTTCCAAGTCGTTGCTTCTCTTCTTTCTTTTTTTTTTCTTCCCTATTATAGGAAGTTTTTTTTTTTTTAAAGGAAATTCTGTGAAATCACACCACGTGTGGGATTTCCTTTTTAAATGCTTTCCCCATCAATGCCACTTTTTCTCTGACTTTTTTTTCATTCCAATTGAAAAAAAATTGGAAATAAAATACAGTATTGAGACCCTCACACATGCAGATACCTCAACATGTGGACACCACTTTTTCTTTGACATTTTTTCTTTCCAATTGGAAAAAAAAATTGGAAATAAAATACAGTAGTGAGACCCTCACACATGCAGATACCTCAACATATGGACACCACTTTTTCCCTGACATTTTTCTTTTCAATTGAAAAAAAATTGGAAATAAAATACAGTATTCAGACTCTCACATGCAGATACCTCAACATGTGGACACCACTTTTTCCCTGACTTTTTTTTCAATTGAAAAAAGTGGAAATAAAATACAGTAGTGAGACCCTCACACATGCAGATACCTCAACATGTGGACACCACTTTTTCTTTGAAATTTATTCTTTCCAATTGAAAAAAAAAATTGGAAATAAAATACAGTATAGTGACACTCTCACATGCAGACACTTCAACATGTGGACACCACTTTTTCTTACATCTTTCTTTCCAATTGAGAAAATTTTGAAAATAAAATACAGTAGTGAGACCCTCACACATGCAGACACCTCAACATGTGGACAATTCAACATACAGACACTTATTTTCCATTAAAAAATGCATTAAAAAGGCTGGGTATGCACACACTGACTTGACATGTGGACAAAAATATTGTGTGCTAAAATTGAAAAAAAAGGTTCAGGCCAAATTTCAAAAGAAACAGACATTTCCAACCCTAGGATCTATATACCAGAAAAGTTATTTCGCATTTCTCTAATCAATTTACCATCATATTGGCTAAGTTAAAAAAATTTACCTCCAGCAGAGAGGGACTTCCTTCTCTATTTTTGACATGAATTTTAATTTTACAAAGAATGCCAACATTTCAATGTACTGAATGAAGGTACAGTAGAAAATGTTCCAAATGTCCTTATATTGAGTTGAAAAATATTGAATAAATTAGTTTCAATTGGCAGATAATTTTTTTCATGGAATTATGATGAATATTTCTTCCATGAAAACCCAATTAAAATATATATAATTTAAGTGTCTAGCAGAAAACAAGACTCAAGTGAAGGACACTCTTGATGCACCAATTATGTCTGCATCTTGGGGTTTCAGTGTACTCAGAAAGTAAATAATCAGTTCATCAATTAATACAATTTATGGAATGAAATGCAAGTATTGAAAATGTAATAGATATAGGGTAATCCAAGGCACATATCATTACTACATACAGTATTGTAAAAGAAGCAGAATGTTTCCACAAAATTAGAATTTTTTGTTTCATCCCTGTGAGGTAAAAACACACACATTTATCTTTTGGATGACAGGCACATTACATTTTTTCATTGTCTTCAAAATATTCATGGAAATGTTTACACAGGTATCAGCTTTTTTTTTACTCTTGATATTGACCCAGAGCTTGTGTGAAATATTCCTTAATTGACCCATAAAATATCAAGGACAATGCCTGACCTCAATAATTTTTTATGGAAGTGGGAATGACAAAAGAAATGTAATGATGACCAAATTCACAAAATTGATGTTTACTGTCAAAAAAGGAACTCACAAACAATTTTTTCATGTTTCGAAGTTCCCAGAAAAAAATGCATAAAATTCAGGCTGTTCTGGGTTTTAAAAATTTTGAATAATTTTCAATGAGAGAAGAACATACTGCAAGATAAAAGCGATTTTTTTTTTCATTTTTCACCCCTAAAATTGTTTTCCATTTCAAATTTGTGAGAGCTCAAAATCATGATAAATTGAGAATAAAGCCCAATAGAATTTTGACATGACACACAATTTTGTTTTTAAAGATTCCATAAACAAGTACAAACTTTCAGAATCTTAAAGATAAAATAAATTGATATTATTGGGTCGTGTCGTTCTTGTTGTGATTTGAAGGTATAATTTCTAATGTGTAGTTAACCCAGTAACTGTAGTTAGTTTTGTAAACTTATATTTTGACCAAAAAGAGTAGAGGGAAAAACTACATCTTACTTACATTTCAGATTACTGTATAAGGCTTTTCAAATTTCTATGTATAAGATACTTGGACACCAGCATGACTCATACTACAAAGTCTTTTCAAAAAGTGAAACATTGGTGCACAGAGTGGTCAGGAAATAATGAAAAATGGCCCTTCAAGAGATTATTCAAGAGAAACATCTGGGCATTGTTTTAGTGAAAAACTGATAAAAAACTGGCAAAATTTTTAAAAATTCAGAAATTGTGCAAGAGTATCATTCAGTTATTAATTTGGCTAAAATGTGAATAATAAAAACCAAGAGAGGTATATATACAGATGATCATAAAATTGATTCTTAGGGGACTAGGGTTTTCTGGATTTGATGGCTTTTCTCTTTGCAACAAAAAAAAACAATTCTGAAAATTCAGTCATGTTACTTTATTCAAAATTCCAAGAATTTCTGTGAGCAGTCTGTAAATTCTGGAATAAATTGATTGAGAGAATTACTTGAGAAACAAATTGTCCATCAGTCTTTTTTTTTTAAATTTGCCCAGGGAAAGATATCCTCTGGAAAGATTTGATGGTTTTTCTGTTCACAAATATAATTCTGAAAAAAATATAATTCCAAGAGTAACTGTGATGGTGAATATTCTGCTTCCCCTTTTTTTGTCCAAATTCTTTCTGTTTTTAATTAAATTTGTTTCTGTATATCTGCTGCATATATATACAGCTTTTGCTTTCTTCCTGGGATAAGTTTTAAAAGCCCCAGTGGGTTTTCAAAACCGGATATCATGTTTTCATTGAACTGCTGCATGATGGGGACAGGTTTGGATTAAGGGACGGGCTACCGATTACCCCATGAGAGGGCTCTTTTTTTTTCCTTCTTCAATTCAATCATTTTTTTTATATTTTTCGCGCGAGAATATATATATAAAAATAAAAATAAATAACAGCAAGAGAGGCAGCATCTCTCATCCGAGGGGGGAAGAAAATGGAAATGGATAAGCGTCAGAACAAACCTGGATTGGACGTCGAAACAATTACGGGAAAAACACAGGGCTTCGGCAGGGAAATTACAGTAGTTGGGAGAAATCCGTATAATACACGGTGAAGAGAAAAAAAAGAAAAGAACAGAGATGCTTTGTTTCATTTTTTCCCTCATCTTCAGCAGGTCTCCTCGATTTTATTCCCTTTTTTTTTTAAGATTAAAAAGCTTTATTTCTTTTGGGTCCTGATGCTGCTCATGGGCGTGGTTGGATATTGCGTGACGTGTCTCCGAATCTTCATGTTCATATGTATTTACTAACTCGCTTTTTGGCGGAATAAAATGAGGTTGGAAGCCGGGAAACAACAAGGTAATAGTGATTCTTTCTTCAGCTATAGATCTCAGCTGAGCGGAGCCCCGCGGAATGACCGGATGCCGCGTAATTCCGAGGCAGTTTCCGATTCTTGGGCTCATCAGGAAGATCCTGCAATTTTTTTTTATTGAAATTCTTCAGCACAAATTCACGTGGTTTTTAATATCTTATGGAATTTCGAATTTTTCATGAGTATTTGACAAAAATGAGTCATTTTATTTATATGCTGAACTGGAAAAAAAACATGAGAATAAATTCTGATTTTGATAAATGATTCAGTGCTGAATTAAAAATCCAAGCATGTGGCAGTTTCCAATTCTTGGGCTCATCATCAGCAAGATTGTGCAATTTTTTTCAATTATTCAGGACAAATTTACAAGAATTTTCAATGTATTATGGTTTTTTATTGGAAGTTTTCATGATTGTTGAAAAAAATGATTCATTATATATGTATACTGGACTGGAAAGAAAACACATATAAGAATAAATCTTGATTTTAACACGTTTTTATTAACTCGCTTTCTTGTCTGTTTGTTTGTCTGGATCAAATTTTGCAACTCAAATTTTGCTCAAATAATAACCCAGCACAGCAAGAACAACACTAAACTTCCATATTAAAGATTACACATCAATTGGGTCATTGACATCAATCAAAACATTTGAATATAAAACTGGTTTTTCTCATCTCCCTTTTTGATGTGCTTACTTTCTCTTCAGATTTCAGATTATAAGGCTTTTCAAACTTTTATATGTATAAGTGATATACATGGACACCAGCATGACTCATATTACAAAGTCTTTTCAAAAAGTGAAACATTGGTGCACAAATTGGTCAGAAAAGAATGAAAACTGGCCCTTCAAGAGATTATCATGTGTACAAGCAAACAACACATCTGGGCATTGCCTTAGTGCAAAGTACTAAAAGTAACTGACAAAAATGCTAAAAATTCAGAAATTGTGCAAGAGTATCAATATATAAGTTATTAATTTGACTAAAATGTGAATAATAAATATCAAGAGAATTGTACACAGATGATCATTAAATTGATTCTCAGGGGACTAGGGTTTTCTGGATTTGATGGCTTTTCTCTTTGCAAAAAAAAAACAATTCTGAAAATTCAGTCATGTTACTTTCAAAATTTTCAAGAATTTCTGTGAGCAGTGTGTAAATTCTGGAATAAATTACAAATTTTCTATCAGTTAAAAAAAAATTGTCCAGGGATTTGCTGGTTTTTCTGTTTGCAAATGTAATTCTGAAAAAAATGTATAATTCCAAGAGTAACTGTGATGGTGAATATTCTGCTTCCCTTTTTTTTTGTCCAAATTCATTTTTTATTTTATTTAAATTTGTTTCTGTATATCTGCTGCATATATATAAAGCTTTTGCTTTCTTCCTGGGACAAGTTTTAAAAGCCCCAGTGGGTTTTCAAAACCGGATATCATGTTTTCATTGAACTGCTGCATGATGGGGACAGGTTTGGATTAAGGGACGGGCTTCCGATTACCCCATGAGAGGGCTCTTTTTTTTCCTTCTTCAATTCAATCACTTTTTTATATTTTTCGCGCGAGAATATATATATAAAAATAAAAATAAATAACAGCAAGAGAGGCAGCATCTCTCATCCGAGGGGGGAAGAAAATGGAAATGGATAAGCGTCAGAACAAACCTGGATTAATGCGCACCACATTTAAGGTTATTTTTTCCTTTTTCAAAACGTGGTTTTTTAGATTAATTTTTTAATCTACTAGATTTTTTTGATAAATGATTCAATTCTGAATTAAAAATCCAAGCATGTGGCAGTTTCAAATTCTTGGGCTCATCATCAGCAAGATTATGCAATTTTTTTCAATTATTCAGCACAAATTTATAAGATTTTTCAATATCTTCTGGTTTTTTCAAGTTTTCATCAGTGATGGACAAAATGAGTGCTGGACTGGAAAGATATATAGTATGTATACTGGACTGGAAAGAGAACATAAGTGAGAATAAATCTTGATTTTGCTAAATGTTTCAGTGATGAATTATAAATCCAAGCATGTGCATCTTGTGGCAGTTTCTAATTCCTGGGATCATCAGGAAGATCATGCAATTTTTCTGTTGTTGCAATTCTTCAGCACAAATTTACAAGATTTTTCAATGTATTATGGTTTTTGAAAGTTTTCATGAGTGTTGGACAAAAATGAGTCATATTACAGTATAAGTATACTGAACTGGAAAGAGAACATATATGATGAGAATAAATCCTGATTTTGCTGAATGATTCAGTGCTGAATTATAAATCCAAGCATGTGCATCATGTGGCAGTTTCCAATTCTTGGGCTCATCAGCAAGATTGTGCAACTTTGGTTTTCAATTATTCAGCACAAATTTACAATATTTTTCAATATTTTATGGTTCTTGGAAGTTTTCATGTGTTGAATAAAATGAGTATACTGGACTGGAAAGAGAGCAAGATAATAAATTCAGAATTTTTTGTTGATGATTCACTGCTGAAATTAAAGTCCTATAGCATGTGCATCATGGTTGTTACATTGTATTGAACAGTGAGACGGTACAATTTATAAGGAATAATTCAGATCTAGGAAGATCCTCATGCAACAAAATTTTAAGATGCAAAATTTCCATCATTCACATTACTGTACATATATTCAGCTGACAACATAAAAGTCTGCAAAACTTGTATGCATAAAAAGTGCAATATTTTCATGCTTTATTGAAAATGTTAGCTTGATCGCGAAATACGCGAATACACGTGTGTCTAGCGTAGCAGCGACATCTATCATCCGACGAGCGTGACTCGGTCGAGAAGACTACGCTAGCTATAGAATAGATCAGGCTCGCTCCCCTTTCTTGCGAAAATGTAGTAGTATACCGCATTTAAGTACAGTACTGTACATGATTGAACTAAAAGTTAGGTCTCCTGCAGCATAACATTCGTTCAGTATTAGTCACGTGTAGAACATGACCTGATGGACATTCTTAAATTTCAAAGAACCCTTTGATTTTTTGAGGGATTCCACCTGAAATTACATTTTTTATGAACCCCCATCAGCAATGCTTTCCATACCAATGAGTAAAATATACTTCACAAAAGAAAATGGTGTACTGTAACGAGGAATTTACGAAATCATATTTCCGGAATGTTTAGCCAAGATATAATGAAAAGCAGAGGAAATCATGAAAACAAATTTGAGCATTGGCAAAAAGGGATTTTCTCAAGCCATCATTGAGTCCCAAGACTTCCAACACGTCGATTTTATAAATGTTTTAGGTCTACAATCTAATTCTAGAGCATACTGCAAAGGCCTTTTTAAGATGCAGTGGGTCCCCAAAAGGCAGACTTGAACCTGGTCTCTTTGTCATATTGTCTGCATGTTGGATCATATTTTCCTTCAGACCACACAGAATTTCATTTAATTGGTTATTTTGTCCATCATAAATTGAGAACAGTTCATAAAAATGGCATGAAAGAATTTTTCTCAACTTCAAGAAACAGGAAATAATAGTGCAGAAGAAAACAACACACAATCTTTTCTTTTGGCATGAAGAGCCCAAAAAGCAAAGAACAAGTCTTTTTTTTTATACTGTGCTCAGATGATGGAAGGGACTCTGAAAAAGAAGCACCAATTTAACTCTGTTCTTCATTACATTTATAATAAAAATGAATGCATTAACATATCAACTTCTTTTGAATATGACAGATAAAGTAGACCAATTTGTTCTAGAGGTATAACAATTTTGGAAGACAATATTTTTTTAAAATTTGTCTCAAAATGTTGGTGAAGTGTCCATATCTCAAGACATTGTCTGGATGTTGGTAGATTTTTGAGTTGTCAAGCACATCAAAGCTGCAGTGTCCACATGTTGGGGTTTGTGTGTGCTGCGGCCAGACACAATCTAAATAGCTATAAAAAGATTTTTTGGCATCAAGAAAATTCATCAGCACACAAATGTACCTCAAGAGCAAATGCGCGTTCCGTTTCATGAAACTTATCCAGGAATAAGACTATTCATTGTTCTCTGGAACATCACTGTCATTTTTCCCATGTCTTCAAAATGTGCGTGAAAGATTCTTCCACACATGAATTATTCAGTCAATTCTCTCTTCCCTGCAGCTTGTTTCGCTCAACTATCGTCGTCCTACGCTCACTGGAATTCCCCGTTTCAATACACGAGACACCGACTGACCGTCTTCTTACAAGGACCGTTCCGGGTACCACCTGGCAACAGCCCAGCACCCCCATCCCCATGAAAAAAAGTATCACTTCACGATGTCGTCGTGTCACATTCCTACAAGCATCACCTAACCACCACCAAGGGGTGTCGACACAAGAGAGTCAAACAAACACGAGACGAAACAGACCAAATTAACATTCTCCTTCTCTGTATTGTTCACTCACAATTCGTTACCTAACGGCTCGAACAACGGGAACCGAACATGAAGCCTATTGCAACTTAGCCATAAAAATGACATCCAAAGGCGCCATTTCCGCACGGGCACTGACGGGGGCCAAATCAAAAAGGAGGGGGGCAACTCGGATTGGGGAAAGGCTATTCGGATCTCGACGAAACAAAGCACACTTCCTTCGATCGCCTTCACGCAAAAAATTAATCTTTCAGCTATCTCCCCGAATATATACATTACTGCATCCGAGCATACAAAAAACAAATTCTGGAAGATGCGTGTCCGAGAAAGAAAAAAAACGAACGGGAGAGAGAAAAATAACTGCGGGAAGAAGACACACACTGGGCACTCGGACGCAGTCGCACTTCTTCCACCAACGCATGAGAGAAACGAAGAGGCGGAATATAGATAAAAACACTTGGATTAAGTTTCAAAAAGATGAATAGACGACGGGAAACAAAACCACGAAAATGAACGGTAGTACGCAAGGAAAAAAAAAAAAAGAAGGGGGGGGGGGGGGGGGGGGGCGGACAGTACCACGGAATAATGTCAACCATCCTGTCTGATACAGTATCTCGCAAATTCGTCACAAATTTCAATGACGAAATTTCGTTTTGATTTCTGAACGTCTTGGGGGGGTGAGGGGCTTTTTCATTTCTTCTTTGGCTTCACGGGTCCGCTTCTTGGCGGGGTCACCGGACGCCCGGCTGAGAGTCCTCCGTAGGGAAACTTCTTCTTGTCTGCGGGTTTCAGGATCTGGAAGGAGCACATGAGTGTCTCGTCCACTGACATCATAGCTCCCGCGTTGTCGAATTCTCCGCAATAGTTTGGCGCTGAGAACAACGTCACTAGCTGGCGCTTTGCGAAAAACTCGTACCCGTCTTCCACCACCTGAAGGGACGCATCAAGAAAAAAACTCCGCCATGTCAACTCTTAGCTTCCGATAATCACAGAGAGCGACGCTTAAATCACCGAACTTGAATTATCCATTAAACGTACAAACTAATGATCAGTAGGATTCTGATAATTCCAACTTTCATCACTCGCACGCGAAGTTATGAAATGAATCGACACGATTACTTCGTTACGTGAGCTGCATTAATGCCCTCTGATCGAATCACCACGGGCAACACAATCAGATTTCGGAAATTCACGTCATCCCATGAATCACAGCGTTCTACAATAACTCGCAGGAAAAGTCATCTATCAGCTCCGATCATCGAATCGCTTCTACATAGAACGCCGAATAAACCTTCGTCACAGGGAAAACTGAACACGACTTCCACTTCAATACCGATCGACATCGTATGAGATTTTTCAGATGAAATTACTGTACCGCATTTTACTCACTTGTTAACAACCTGCACTTCGACTCGTAAATTTCATACATTAATTAAATTAACATATTAAATAAATTGACAGCTTTACACAGAAGTTCACGTTGACGATAGATTGGTTATACATCATGTTCTTACAACTCGGCGCAAAACCATCCCTACTTCGCTCACAGACGTCACTTCGGAATATTTTTCAACGAACAGCATCCATACTGTGTCCAAAGACTTCCAACATAACACGAATATCAACACACATACGAGCGAAATATTGAAATTTCACAATTAAAAACTGGGTCATTACCTGGTGAGCCCTACATATCAGGTCGAAGTCGTGCTTCTGCAAGAACTTGGACACCACGTCAGCTCCAAAAGTGAAGCTCACACCGCGGTCATTCTCTCCCCAACCCATGACGTCCTTATCCGGGTCCGACCACAACAGGTCGCACAGCAATCCCTGGTCAGGTACGTCCGTGGGTCTCATGATCCTCCGGATCTGTTCCATGGATTGCAGATCCGGCGACAGGCCGCCGTGGCAACAGAAGATCTTCTCGTCAACGATCGCTGCCACCGGGAGACAATTGAAGCAGTCTGTGAAGGTCTTCCATAGCTTGATGTTATAGCGTCGCTTGCACTCTTCATAGAACCCATAGATCCGGTTGATGGACGCGCACTCGTGGTTGCCCCGAAGCAGGAAAAAGTTCTCGGGGTATTTGATTTTGTACGCCAACAACAAGCAAATCGTCTCCAAACTCTGCTTCCCTCTGTCTACGTAATCGCCCAAAAACAAGTAGTTTGACTCCGGCGGGAAACCGCCGTATTCGAACAGCCGCAACAAGTCGTAATACTGCCCGTGGATGTCACCACATATCTTTAAAGGAGCCTCGAGTTCCAATAAAATGGGCTGAGAAAGGAAAATTTCCCGAGATTTCAGGCACAAGCCGCGGATTTCCTGCTCCGTCAGCTGAACATTTTTTCCGGGACGTGAACCACGCACTTCTAGAAGTCGGGCGATGATACTGTCTATGTTTAAACGATCGTTCTCCGCCATTAAAGAGGTCTCCGCGCGACACTACACAACATTCACAGTAACCAGAGTAAAGTAGACCGGGTCGGACAATAATTTAGTAAGGGTTACGGATTGAACCTGCAGGCACAATGATTTCGTCACTGATTCATGGCCGAACCTGCAGGGGAAATAATTCAGAAAAATATAGAACAAGACGAGATTAGAACATTACAGTATACGCAAGACTTCTAGTCGCACCAAAAAACTTCTTTTGGATACATCGCACTCAGCAAGAAAATAAAACTGGAATTCACTTCAAAATCACAAGACTGGGACGAAATTTCAACCGCCGTATTTTGATAGACAGAGTATACCCTTCGCAACACAAGTCCAGAAAGAAGCGAATATTCGTCCTCAAACTCTAGACGCCACGAAAATTGTGGGAGTGCGATTAATTTCTCTCTGCGCACCTCCTTCAAACTTCGCACCTGGATATCACGGTAACGGGTCATGCGAAACTTCAAACGCGAGTTTTTATCTGCAGACCACACGTGGAATCTCATCTCAGTCTTTAAAATTTCACACACACATATCAGTTGCAGAATTATAAATTAAAATTGAAACACACTCTGGATCCTGACAAATGCATGAAACTCCAGCCCTGTGTTGCTTCGAAAGCTCGCTGCCATATTGGATGAGGATAAGTAGAGGAAGTAAAAGTCCAAAAGACTTACGCACAAGTACTGTACTGCATGTACAGTACTGCATGCATTGTATCTTACTTGACTATCTTTCATTTTATGACATACTATATTGTACTGTACTTCATTTGTTCCGTATTATATTTGTTCTGATTAATTAGAATGTACTGTAGCTGCATACATTCAAGGCAATGTGTTGTTTGTAAGTGAAAAAATTTGTTTTCAATCATAAATATTGTACATGCAGTTGTAAGAATCTTCCCATTGAATTTCAAAAACCCTCAAAAATCAAATTAAGGAGATTTTGAGTAGCCAGGGTAGGTATGCATTATTTTTGTTGGGGAAGGAAGGATTTACAGAAAAATTAAATTGGTGATATTCTGAGACAATGCAAATGAGTTGACAGGATGCTGAACTTGGAGGCAGCATACCTAGAAGTCCGTCCACCCCCAAAAAGGCATGAAAAATGTTCTTATAAATATGAAGGTCTGCAGCACTGGGACAATTTTTGAAATGGGAGGCTTTTACAGCATTCTTTCCAAGGGAATTCAGACAGAGATTTGAAAATTTTTATAGAAAGGGATTTGACATATATGAAGGTTTAGTTATCAAACCTCCTTAGTTACATAAATTGCATGCATGAATAATGGTAAAACAAAAAGTTCTTTGTGGTAAAATTCAATTTCAATTCCTTTACCACTTGTTCTGTATCAAAGTTGATGCGCATTATAAAGTAAATCACTATTCATTATTGTTGGATTGAAATTATAGGATGCTTTCATCAACTTCTTCAGTGCTGGTTCAGATTTTGTGGTGTTACAAAGTAATCTATATTGACTGATGGATGGGAGTGATATGGGAAATACAAAGGAATTTTCTGCATCATACAAGGGTTCTAACAAAAGTTCTTGAAGTTGACCACAAGCCATCACCGCAGGTGGATGAAAATTTTTTTTATTGCATTCCTCATCCTTTTTTAACCGCGAACCAATTTTTTTTCATCCCTAGACAAAACTGGAAACTGGGAAAAAATTGAATGAGTTTTTTTTCTTTTGTTAGAACCCTCATACAATATGCTACTATAATTGCTGCTATATACCCAGTTAAAGGCAGCCATCAGCGCATTATAATAACACCAACAAGGGTTTTATTACTTGTTTTATTACAGGCTCTTCCTGAGGCTTCCCTTATTCTTATAAGGAGATTCTACTGTACGGTATTGTATATATTCAGCATATTGTACATAAATGATATGCATGCACTTTTTGTACCTATTTATGATATGTACAGGTGGACCATATATGAACGACTTATTCGGTGGACATTGTTCTTCAAGCAGTATGACTTTTTCCTGCATATGCGAATGAATGACGGTAACTGGGGACTCTACCAGGAATCAGACGCAAGTCTTCTGATTGTGAGACGTCAGCCGTAGTTTGGTTTTTGCGCGACAGCTCTGTGCTCTGTGTTTTCTCATCACCATAGTTGAAATTAGATTTCCCTATACAGTATTTTATGTAGAACCTTTTTATTTAAGCTACAAAGTCAATAAATATCGAAGAATTTTTAATTTTTTTGTCATGAAAATATTTTATATTTCTAGAAAAAAATTTTTTGTACGGAACTTGTTCTTGATCAGCACAACACCTAATTGATTTCCATGCATGGACGCCATCATTCGTTTTCCGGATGGCTTGTGTGTGGTCCTGGGTGATTGGACGTTATGGTACTTTTTCAAACTCGACGCCACTCACTTCCAAGCTGCCCCTCTAGAGGGCTGTTCCCTACCACTCCATCCCTCAACGCCAAAAATGAGTGACTTCATGAACTGCGCATGCTTGCAGGTACAAATTACATGTTGAATGGTGTAGGAGTAGGAAGATAACGTAATATTCAATACAGTACTTTCTGTTATCTCTGTACCTCATTCCTAGACTGCACTGCCATCCAGACAAATCTTCAGGACAAGTTCATAATCATGACAACCTACCAGAAACTGTGAATTTTATTTTCTGCATGCTGCTGAAACTGATTTTGGGAGGCAGTTAGGTAAAGTTAGGTTTGGTCAGGTTATGTTAGTTACAAATATCTTTTAATTAACATAACCTGACCTAACATAACTTTACCTAACCACCTCCCAAAATCAGTTTCAGCAGCATGCAGAAAATAAAATTCACAGTAGTGATTATGAACTTGTCCTAAAGATTTGTCTGGATGGTAGTGCAGTCTAGGAATGAGGTACAGAGATAACAGGAAAGTACCATATATTTTTAATTATTTAAAAAGGTGTTTTTATATGTGCACTATGTTATTAGGCCCTTGGAGTCTCTGTTTATATTTTACACTGCCAAAGCATTGCAGTTGAAGTCACTCAGTGAGAGGCTGGTGCTCCTAGGGGTGGCGTGAAAGAGGTAGTGTTGAATGGAGCGGCGTTGAGTGGAAGTTGTATCATAACGTCGCGTCATGGTGGTCCTGATGGGCGACGAACGTGATCCAGTTACTGTATTCAATATTCACTGAAATCACAGCTCATGTCTTGAGGAACCGAACACTGTTGGTTCCAGTCAGTTTCCCTGTCGATGATGGTGTTTTGTGAATGATTATCGATCAAATTCGGTGCGGTGGAGAGATTCTCTCGCTGCCATCGGGAGGATTTTATCAGTTTGCGAAACTTCTGGTGAAAAGGAGTTTTTCTTCTGGGCGGGTTTTTGAATTGTCAGACATCTGTGAACAGTTCAACGTTTTGTTGACGAGTATTGCACCTCATTTGTGTAATGAATGTGGATTTGATGATTGAGTGGATGCATCAGTCACGATTGCGCGGACATATTCCTGCGAGTTGAATATTCATGGAAATAATCGCCGACGATCTTATTTTGGGTTTAATTTTTGTAATTTCATATCATCGAGTTCGTTGATGCTTCTTCGCGGTTAAAACATGCAGTTCGCTGCGCTACCACATGATATTTCTGTTCAGAAGTTTGCGTTGGATTACAGTATTTTGTTTTGGCTTCTATATTTCATGAAGTTGGGTTGTTAGATTCTCAGAAGACGATCATGCAACTCCAGGAAGTTCTGATGCATCGTCAGATCTGAAGCTAACTTCTAAACTTAGTATATTTTGCACATTCATGTGCCTTTTTGTGTGTAAAGGGCAGCATTTTAAATACCGAGTTCGCGTGATTTTGATTCATTGGATGGCGCAGAAAATATGAGATCTGACAGTTTATATTCGTTTTTCAGACCCGCGACGAACATAATTGCAATTTGCGATGTGATCTATCAATGTTCCTGGACTCATTCTAAGGAGGAAGTTGGTAAGATGGCATATGTTGAGGAGATGTCTGGAAAATCACCCTATGACCAACTGCTTTGTGGGATTCTATGCTTGTATCTTCAGATGCTTTTTTAAAATCTATTTTTCCTCGAGCGTTATTTTTTAAGCGGGTGAAAAGAAACCTTCGCAGAGTGGGTTGGCTTCTGCATATCAAATACTCAGTATAAATTGTTTGCTCCGGCAAAAATGCAAGATCTCACTAGAACAGCTGGTTTTTTCGTGACATTTTCTGGTGATAATCCTCCCGACTGCGTTTGGACAAAAGTCTTGAAACCTGGACTCATTTATTTTAGATATTCTGCAAGATTGATTCCCTGCTGGGCAGCTTCAAGCATGCAAACGATGCATGTTGCAGCTTTTCTTTTTCTCTCGTCCTGTCTCCTCGTTGTTCCTTTGGGTGCGATGCGGTCACTCGGATCCCTGAACCCTCGGGAATCCAGCATTCCTGTGAACAAATCCTTATATCTGACATGTTCTCTCGACCTGACGCACGAAGATGTGATCACCAACTCCTGGAACGCAAGTGTTTTAGGGATTTATCGCCCGAACAAAACCCAGATCCGAGTACCTGAAAAATTCGTTACCGTGTTAAACGCAAGCAGTATCATTTTTCGGAAGGACCCCGCAGACGCAACTGACACTGGAGACTATCGTTGTAGTGTTCCTCGTAGCGATGGAACGTTGAGAAACGTGGCGATGGCTAGGGTTTACGTTGGAACACCGCCACAGGCCCCAACGAACGTTCGTTGCACTTCGATCTTTCTTCGCAACCTTACGTGTGAATGGAAAGAGCCTTTCAACGCCGTCAGGACAAAGTATGCCGTTTTCTACCGACTTCCAGTGCGTTCCCCGTTGAAGTTCCGCTGCCCGACCCAAGGCTTTCTCAAACAAAACACGCGTCGGTGTTCTTGGCTCAAAGACGGAGAATCTTCTTTCCTCGTTCGCGATCAACTGCACATTGGATTCGACGCGAGCAACAACTTGGGCAATGCTTCATTTCTCGACGTGTTCACGTTTGAAACGTTTCGGAATTTCGTGCCGCCGCCGGTGGTGAATCTCAGTGTTGTGCCAGTGGGGAATTCAACGGTTCAGGTGAATTTCGGCGTGTCTTCTTTTGTGAAATCACACAAGCAGCATCTCGCGCATGCCATTATGTGGCGGAGTAATGCGTGCAACAGCGACTGGACCACGGTTTTCACGCATAACGAATCCCTGTTGCTCACTTTGCCCTTTTACAACCAGGTGAGAGTTTTATCGTTGGAAAGTACAGTGAAACCCTGTCTGCTCTGGTGTTTTAACTGTCAGCATCTCGTACTTTCGTTTGTTCCCCACCGGATTTGAATTTATCTAAAGAACTCTTTTTTATCCGCGATTATTTGTACATTCAACCCCCTTCAAGTCAAACTTTAAGGGACCAGAACGAAAAAATTTACTTGGGGAGTTTCCGAGTTAATAAACCGAGCACTTTTGTTGGGGAAAAGAGAGAAAAATTACGAAAGAATTTAATTGGTGATATTCTAGGAACAATTCTGAAATGTGTTGACTGGACGCTGAACTTGGATGCAAGGGTTCATTTGCCCGAATATTCCTTTTCTTCCTTTCAGAAAGCATCAAGTAACATTTTCATCGCCTTCCTTTTTTCTGTAACAATAAAATGATAGCCGAACAGGTTCCAGAAAATTCTAGTTATGGAGGTTTTCAATGCATCGTTTTTTAGGAAATTGAGGGTGAGAGGGACTTGAAAAAGATTTGACTCGAGCCTTTTCTCCATTGTAGAATTACGAGATCAGCGTGAAATCTTCGCCTGCGAACCCATCATTCGATGACCTGTGGTCGGCAAGTGTTGTGTCAGTTTACTCTACCCCACCGTGGTTCCCAGAAGAGCCCTCGGTGCACCCAGCGTCATTCGAAGCGATATTGGAAGCCGACGGTGAGACCAGAACCCTGGTCATATACTGGGTGAAACCCTCGAAATGCCTAGAAAACGGAGAAGACTTTCGTCACGTTGTTGACATTCTTTCTGGCGAGGACATCGTCGCCAATGCCACAAGTGTCGAGAACCGCGTCGAGTTCACCCAACAGCCTTCAAACTCAAACGTCATGGTCCGAGTCACTGCTGAAAATCGAGTCGGTGCTTCACCCAGTGCATTTTTGAGCATCCCTGCCATGAGTTCGTTGCCGAAACCGCCGCGAAGTGTGTCCAGTGTCCTGTTCTCTCACGGATTGTACGAAGTGTCGTGGTCTCCATCAGTGGGCACCGCGTCTTACGCTGTTTTCTTCTGCGAGAAAAACACGACCGTGGCCACGTGCGACGGATTGTTGTCTTGGCACTATGTCGGGCAAGTGGATAGGCATAACGTGAGTGTGCCGAATCCCGCGGCGTCGTATCATTTTGCAGTGGCCGCGGATACGGACGGGATTTGGAGTGGCATGGCCTGGGCGACGTGTAGTGTGGAGTACAACAAGATTAAGCGACCCTTGAGGAACGTGTGGGTCACTGGAAGGGAAAGTGATGCTGTGGCACTGGCTTGGCAACACGAGTGTCAGAGTCATTTCGGGCTCATTAGCAGCGTCGTTGTGTACTGGTGTCAAGTCGGGGATGAGAGTGGAGTTGGTGGTTGTGTGGCGAAAGGGGGTTCCACGACGTTTCTGGGACCCGCCGAGAAAGGTGAGATTCGGGTTTCTGAATTCGATGTGTCCAATTATTGGAGATTGATTTGAAATCTTGTTCAGTGAATACTACTCATCGTGGATGACGATACAGTCGAACCTCTTCAAGTCGAATTTCAAGGGGCCAGCAAAATTAAATTCGACTTGGGCTTGTTTTGAGTTCAGTATAATTTTTGTTATGGGGAGACATTGGAGAATTCCAGGACATTGTAATTGGTGATACTGTATTCTGGGCCGTAAATGGCTTCATAAATGAGTTGGCAGGATGCTAAACTTGGAGGGAAGGGTTCATTTGCCCAATTAGTCTTTCACTTCTTTTCGAAATAAATCGAGTTGATTTTTATTGATTTTCTCTTTCCTGTGTCAAGAAAATAATAGCCGAAAGGCCGTAGAAAATTCGAGTTACGGAGGTTTGAGGGGAAAAGCCTTTGAGTTGGAGAGGTTTTTAAGGGAATCCGGACAAAACAATTCAAATTTGGGAGGTTCGATTGATATTGAGGTTCAACTGCGTAGTACCTTGTTGAAGCTGTCCTCTGTCGGTTTGGGGTATATTTTTTAAAACTCTATTGATGCAAAAATGCCTTGAAAATTAATTTAAAATTTTGAAATTATTTTTCTTGTTGCATGGCGTGGCATCTTTCTTTATTGAAAATTTCCAAATTAAGGTGTGTTTTCTACTTTTCTTGGAACCACTGGTGATTACTACATAATGGCGCCTGATGTTGAAACTCAAACAAATCTTTTAAAACAAAGTTCACTTTACTGGTAAGTAACCAACAATGAAACCAAAGAATCCTAACGCCGAAACACGCTAATGTACTGTCTTTTTGAATGTATCGCTAGTGAACAACTGTTTTTTTGTTTATTTATTGCTGAATTGACAAATTAAAAATGGACTGACGTCGATTGTGTGATTTCAGGAACCATAACTGGACTCCTTCCGTTCTCCTACTACAAGTTCAACGTGGTGGTGCGATCGAGAGGCGGTGATTCTCCACCCAACGACCCTCCAGTGATCGCCGGCACCTTAGAAGGCGCCCCGAGCTCACCGCCGTTAGTCTCCGACGTGGAAGTGGCGCCTCACGCAGCAGTGGTGCTCTGGCAAGTGCCAGAAGACCTCAACGGCATCATTCGCTATTCCCGAGTCTGCGTCAACGACAGTTGCGACCATTTGATTCGCGGGAACGAGACTCGGTTCGAGATTCGAGGCCTGCGGGGTTACACGGATTATGAATTCCGGGTCCAGGTTTGCACCCGGACCCAGTTTGTGTGCTCTGTCTTTTCCAAGCCCGAGGTTCGTCGGACCCTCGTGACGACCCCGGGTCAAGTGACGTCACTCGTCGCCGACTCTGTGAATGCGACGCATGTTCGGGTGGTGTGGGGAAAGCCTGTTGAGGCGAATGGACCCGTGACTTATTATCAGGTCAACGTGACGTCTTCGAGCAAGAACACCAGCAGCAGCAGGAATTTACTCGAGCAGGACGACCTGAGGAATGTGACGAGTGCCGCCAAGTTTTTCGACGTGCCGCGTTGCGTGGATTCGGTGTATGTTCGTGCTGTGAACGTGGACGAGTTTGGGCGGCATTTGCCCGGGGAATGGAGTCGGTTGTGGGGGGATCCGTGCGCGGCGCCGTTTTGGTCGTCTGGGAAATTGCTGGCGCTCATTGCGGGTGTGTCTTGCATTGCCGGGTTCTTGTTCCTCGGGGCGTGTTTTGCCGGCCGGAAGCTGAGGGATCGATGGATCGAGATGAAGAATGTGGAAGTCAAGTTGCCTGAGAAGTTTGAAAGCTTTGGGTACGTTTTTACATATTTTGTTGTTGATTGGACAAGATTATTCCTTCTTTTTTTATCTGGTCTGTTGGAGTAATGTGAAGTACTGGACTGTAATTTTTATTCAGTTGTTTGTCGGTGGAAGAAGGGATTTGTTTTTAAATTTTCTGGCTGACATCTCTTCATGGAATGAACGCAACTTGATCAATAGAAGAGCGGTTTCTTGAAATTTTGTCTGCTTTTGTGGAAAGTTCGCACTTCATTTATAAAATATTTGGTAAAGGAAGGTGTCATGTGATGGGAATAATGTTTTTTCAACGGTGTAAATTCAGAAACGCAGTATTCTGGGGGTTTTATGTGAGCGTGGGCTTGTGATTCTGGTGATAGCTCAATGATATCCCTAGAGAAAAAAGTTTGTATTTCTTTTATTCTGGCAGATTTTTCATCCATGACGAGGCATTTTCGTGACGCTAAATTCCGGGTTGTCTGTGTTTTATGAATAATGAGTTGTTGATCACGGCTTGATTCAGGTACGTGACACCATCCAATGGAGGAATAATTGGTGGAGGAGTGATTGGAGACGTTCATAAACCCCGGTTGGCCATGTACTTGCGAATGGACTCTGAAGAAGCGGTCAAGGAAGAGCCAGCGAGGGACGACGCCATTTCGGGTTGCAGTGGCGCCGATGAGACCGCTAGCACCGAGTCTAGAAGTCATCACCCATCTGACTCGGGCACCGACAGCAAAGGTTTGTTGGGTAATACGTGAAAATTAGACGAACGTTTAATTGGGGTGTGAAAAAAGCTGTGGAATTTTGTGTCGTCACAAATGAGAGTATGTGTGAAATGAATTCTTTGATCATGAGACGACTCACGACCGATTCTGCTGAAAGAGGCATTTCCTCGAATTTAAAGCAGGGCAAAATTGTAGAAAGAGTCCCATTTTCTATTTTAGAAATTTTTTCTCACGTCCCCAAGGTAGGTTTTCGTTATTTGAGGATTTTGCCGTCTACGTTTTGAGGATTAATTGTTTGAGATATATTATACAATTTAAAGGAAGTCCCATTTTTTATTTTAGAAATTTCTTCTTACGTTCTCAAGGTCTTTTTGTGGGAAGATTTCACGTCTGCTTTTTATGGATTAATTATCTAAGATGTATCTTCAAGAGAATCAAATTTTTTTTTAGATTTTTTTCTTACGTCTCTAAGGTTTTGTTTTTTCATGTTGGAATTTTCACGTTTGCTTTTGAGGATAAAATTTATTTTAGGAAGAGTCTAATTTAGGTTTTTTTTATCACGTCTTCAAGGTTTTTTTTTTTTACAATTTTTTACGACTGCTTTTTGAGGATCAATTACCCAAGATTTATTTTGGAGAGAGTCCCATTTTTTTTTTAATTTTTACTTAGGTTTTTTTTATGGTAAGATTTTTCAAGCCTGCTTTTTGGGAATTGATTTGAAAAAAAGAAGTGTGATACTCAGCGTGTGTGTTTCTTCGACTTGATTTTCAGGTGGGGATTTCGAGGAACCTTCGTCGGGATACACGAAGCTCGTGTGGAGAATCGACGACCAGCCGAGTGACGCCAAGAAAAGGACGCCGGTTCAGGATTACGTCACCATCGGATTTGATGAGCCAACGCCGCAAAAGTGAGTGTTTCCATATGTTCTATTTTTTTAGTGCAATGATGGCGACTATCGAGTCGAAATCTGTAGCTTTTTTTTGTTGCATTTTTGGTTGGATTTCTAAAGATTAAATGAGATTTGTATTTGACGCTTTGATGATGGTTAATTTGAATGCTAGGATAATGCGGATGACATGACATGACGACATGACTTTAAATGTTAAAATTTCAGTTTATCAGGAACCCATCCTGAAATGACCTCTTCTTCAATAACAGTTGAACTTCGATAATTCGAACCTTTTGTCGATTTTTTCGAGTCCCTGATTGAATTCCCTTGGAAACTACATTAAAAAACGTCCCTCATTCGAAGGCTGTCCTCCTTAGAATCTTCGGTAGTCGAATTTTTTGGAGACCTTTTTCTTTTTTTTTTTATTGACACACGGAAGAGAAAAGGAATAAAAATTACACTCTATGTGATTCAAAGGAAGTGAAAGACTATTATGTGCAAATGAATCTTTGCCTCCAAGTTCAGCATCCTGTTGAACTCCTTTAAAAATAATGTAAGGCCCAGAATATTACCAATTAGTAATTCCTCTAATTATTCCCTCTTCCCTCTCAACAAAACTGCTGCTAAAATTTTTTGAAGTTTAGCTCGAAGAGGTTCGACTGTATTTCTGTGTTGAAGAAATTTGCAAAACCTGGACAAAAAGACTGTGTGCGATCATATTTTAAATGTCTAAACTCGAATTTAGCAGAAATGCGGGCGTGTGACTCCGTGTTTTTCATCTTTACTTTTTTTATGGCAGGTGTAGTCTAAAAAAATCCTCTTGATTATTTTGCGAATCTAACATTTCTCAATTATCATAGTGCTGCGGAAGGTGCGAAGCCGAATGGTTATTGCCAGTTGGGTGAGGACTGGAAGTTCTCTCCGGAAAAGACGACACACGCGGATGACTTCGGGTAATGTTCAATCAAAAGTTTTTTTTTTTTTTGCTTTCTACAGAATAAAGAAATCGAAATCATGTTTGTTTTTTTCTTTTGAAAAAATAGGTACGTGACCGTGGGTGGAGCAGCCAATTCGTCTCTCGGCGACGCTTTCGATTTTGACGAAGACTTGAATGTGGGCGAGTTTGATTTGACGTCGGGTCTGGAATCGAAACCTCGGATCTGCTCTGATTACGTCCTGCCCAACTGAGGTCATCATTCCATTTCATCGAATTTGTTTTGCTCAGCGAAATTTTTAATTTTTTTGCCATGTTTGGTTGGACGCTTGACCCGCCGTTTTTTTTTTTCTTGAAAAATTCGGTTGGTTGACTACATGGTAATTTGGCGGGTAATTTAAATTTCGTTGTGGAATTCCGTGGGAAACTAACAGATATTCTTAGCAGCGAAAGATTTAATCAGGAGCAGCAACATGACGTGTATCTAGCGAATTTTTGTGGGAGAATTGAACTGCTGATTATTTCTGTTATTTTTGATCCAATGTGTAAAACGCTTTCTTGTTTATTTGGAGTGAAGTTCTGCTAATGAATCTCTGGTAACTTGTTGCGTTGCTTCAAATTTTTTTTTTAACGAAAAGGAAAGGTTCCACTTCAGTACTTAATTTTTTACGAGTGAAACTGTGCGTGTTTTTATAGAGTGATTAGGAGAAGATTTTTAGAAATTTTGCGGATTAGTTGGTGAATGATGATCATCACCTCTGGTCACGGAATGGATAATTACTCTCATTCCATTAATTCCGGTCTGACTTTTTTTTTTTGTGACTCATTTACCAAATTTTGTTGGATCATGACCTACTTTACTTGATGATCATTTCGATTTGAAATGATGCGCAGTTTTCTTCGCTCCGTCGTTTCAGGTTTTTTGTCCGAATTAATGGATGAGAAAGTGTTCGTCCATTTCTAGCGACTTGTTGAAAAAATACTCTCGTGAAAACTTGCAAAACGAGGCATTTGAGAAAGAAAAAAAAAGACGAAAATCTTAGACGATAGTTGATGAAGTCCGACATGCGTTTGTAAATGAATTTTTTTTTTTTTTGCGGATTCGAGAGCGTTTGACGAGAGTTGAAGGATTTGTTGTTTTGTATAGATACTTCTTCTTGTTTGCATTTCTTTCCCTTCCCGCTGCTTTTTTTTTTTGCGTAGTGCAATTCGCCTAGTTAACTGAAGTATCAAAAGTTGAATAACTTTAGCTACAACGAAACAGTGATGATGATGAAGAAAGAGGAGAAAATCTGGGAATATTCTTGCCTCGTTTTTTTGTGGGATCGAAAAAAAAAGTGTGGATGCGTGTGAAACCCCGGTGATGCATTCGATGGGCGGCTTTTTTTTCCGCGCGAGATTGATGTGATTATTTTGTTTCTGTTGCTCCGTTTTTTGATGTGTGAAGAAAAAGAAGAAAATGTTTTTGTCGAAAAGGTGAAATAATCCGATGTGTACTTGGTGTATTTCATCGTGTGCTGCTCGATGTTTTTTCCTATTCCCGGAGAAGCAACTGGTGTGTAGCTGTAATCGTGGGGATATTATGTCTCTCTTTTTTTTGGCGAGGCTTAAAATCATGTTCGTCCTTGAGCTGTTTTTGTTTTTTTGGCAATGCTCAATGCTGCTGCTATATTTGCATTTTTTCCTTTTGTTTCTCTCTCTCTTTGCTGGAGAAGATTAAGCAAAGAGGCAGATTTGGAGGAAAGAGGTCTTCGTGTAGCTTGGGTGTTGGAGAGAGGACAGAAGTATTTGTTGGGATGAGGAATTCGTTTTCTAGAGACGATTCCCGCGAAACTTATGTGTGAGGATGAGAGACAAGAACGAACTGTGTTTTTTTCATAGCGGTTGTTCAATTTTTTATTCCGTTTTTTTGGATTTTGAGTTGTCAAGATTTTGGAATGTGGATTGAATTTGGTGGGGTTGTTCATGGTTTTTTTCTTTCAGGACACAGTGTGATTTTGTTTTTGTGCCTGTGTTTTTTCTTGATTGCGGCTGTTGATGGCGTCCGGTGGGTCGCTGGTACAGATCAGTAAGTTTTTTTTTTCCTTTTTTGAATATTGTATTCAGTTGAATTCCATATGCACCTATTTTTTCAAAATTGAGAGGAAAAAGAGGGCGCGAGTCATGTTCAGGAAGAAAATTGAAAATGAAACAGTTTTTAGAAGTTCAGGTGCGCACCAAACTTGGATATGATGAGAAATTTTTGACAGGAACTTTTAAAAAATCAAATAATTGAATAATTTGAATTCATGCTCAAATTTGCATTCTGATGTCTCTTATTTTTAAAATATTTTAGTTTTTAACCCCTGAAAATGGGATGTGCATCTTATTTGGTGATATCGTTTTATTAAAATTTTTGGATGAAAGATGCGGGTGGTACCTGATACTTATTCTTTTTTTTTTATTTGAGTTGTCAATATTTTGGAATGTGGATTGAGTTTTTTGATGTTATTTGTGGTTTTTTAAATCATAAATAATAAGAGCACAACGCGCACCTTTTCTTCAAAAGATCAGTCATAAAAATGTGGGCTACGTGTCAAAAACTAGTTGCTGAAAGATTTTTGAATTTTTAAAAAGTATTTTATTGCTATAAAATCTGTAAGTTTTATGAATGAAACTTATTTATATTTATATGAGGGATAAAATACCTTTTCAACTGGCCTGTCTTTTCTTCCAATTCAATATAAGTAAATTCAAAATTCAACAGTGGTCAGGAAATCGAGAGTATTTTTGCAATAATCTCAAGACTGAAAAATATTAAAATTTCATTGTCACATGAAATGATTGCAAGATTCGATTCATGAGCCCCCGAAGTTACATTTTTTATGGAATTATGATGTCAAACTAAAATTCGATGTTTTTTTTTTTCAGGCATCCCTGGGTTCAAATTGGCTGGAGTAGTATCTGAACCCAGTCGTCCCCACCATTTGTTCCTCATCGACATTTGGTACAGGGGTCAGAAGACTTGCGTGGAAAAACGCTACAGCTCTTTTCTCCTGTTGCACAGAGAAGTGAGACTTGCATGCACTGACATCTATGCGGGACTTGATAAGCTTTGTGTTATTGAGTGAAGGGTTTTGTACTGTGCAGAACGAAACTAGTCCATGTCTGGATGCGTTTTTTTTTTTTTTCGGGGCAAAACGCGATTTCCCGTTGGGTTTCATTTTTTTCAAGATTTAATTTGTTTCCAGGGGATCATCGGAACCCCGTGAATGAACCTCGAAAATTATTTATTTTTCCTAGTTTTTAGCGTGAATTTTATAATTTGAAATTGAGGACATTCGTTGAAGTTTAGTAATCCTAGTTCTGAATCTTGCAAGTTTGTAGACCAGAAGAGGCAAAACTATACCTTTAGAAACTTGGTGCTTTGAAACACTTCATTTTAAAGCCCATCAAATGGCTATTTTTTATTGTTTTTCTCTTTCCTGAGTCAATATAATAAGGGCCGAAACTCCTCTGAAAATTCGAAGTACTTGTACAGAGGTTTGAGAGGAAAACCCTCTCATTCATTGAATTTTAGTAATCCTCGCAAGTTTGTGTTCTGAGCTTCTGAATCTTGCAAGTTTGTAGACCAGAAGAGGCAAAATTATACCTTTAGAAACTTGGTGCTTTGAAACACTTCATTTTAAAGCCCATCAAATAATTTTTTAATTGCTTTTCTCTTTCCTGAGTCAGGAAAATAAGAGCCGAAATTCCTCTAAAAATTTGAAGTACTTGTACAGAGGTTTGAGAGGAAAACCCTCTCATTCATTGAATTTTAGTAATCCTCGCAAGTTTGTGTTCTGAACTTCTGAATCTTGCAAGTTTGTAGACCAGAAGAGGCAAAACTATACCTTTAGAAACTTGGTGCTTTGAAACACTTCCTTTTAAACCCCATCAAATAACTCTTTTTATTATATTTCTTTTTTCTTGAGTCAAGAAAATAAGGGCGATAATTCCTCAGAAAATTCGAAGTACTGTAAAGAGGTTTGAGAGGAAAAGCCTTCGAGTCAGCGAAGTTTTTACTGTAGTATTTCCAAGGGAATACGAACTGGGACTTGGAGAAAAATTTGAATTATGGAAATATTCGACTCGGGAAGGTTCTCGAGTTCAGCTTGTTTATTGATATTTATTTTTTTATTTTTAGTAAATATATTGATTGTGTTCCGCGGAAGTTTCTCACGAATCCCTTTCATTGTGTTGCAGCTGAGGAAAACTCACCAAACGCCGCCGTTTCCCCCGAAGAAAGTGAGGAACTTCAACCCGAGGGTTTTGGAGGAGAGAAGGAAAGCGTTGGAAACGTATTTGCAGGTGAAATGAATGGAGTGTCATTTTGTGTGCAAAATTGCAAAAAGAAAATTGGATGATCGTTTTTCGCAAAGTCTGTGGTCAACGCGAATCTTCCGTGCGAATGATTGCAGTACAGCTCACTATAGAACCATTTCTCATTACGTGCAAAAATGATTGAATGATACGTGGGGAAACGTTTGAAAGATTGATGAACTGTCAAATTGCTCTTGGATTAATTTCCCTCGGTATCTTGCGGAAATTTCCCCTGATTGCCGGAAGGGTTTCAAACGTGATTGAGCTTCTACCATTTCCTCATTTCAGTTATTAGGCAAAATGGCGGGATTAATTTTGTGAAAGAGACTTTTTAGTCAAGTTTTTCTCTCCTTTTTCCCCCACAGGCTGTGGTGAATTATTATCCACTTCCCGAAGTTTTGGTGGACTTTCTGGCTCTTCCCGGAAAATTGAAGCGTGACAGCTTGGAGTAAGTGCCTTTCTATGTCCTGCTGAAATTTCGTGGTTGTTTATTTCCTTTGAGTTTTTCTGTTTTTTTTTCATGTCCGATAGGATAAATGTTGGTTCAGTATTTATTCGAATTTAAGACGCGACTTGGGTTTTATTTTCTCTCGAGTCAAAGACGTTTTGTCTTGCATTTTTATCTGGATCAGAAAAGAATTAATTTTTCGTTTTGTATCATGTTTACGTTTCGTTCTGTCGTGAGAAACTTCAGGTTTTGGACCGTCAACCTTCTGGACTGCTTCTTTATGCAAACATTTTATTGGTTGAATTTACATGGATATGTACTCCATTCCTTTTTTATTGAATGTTCAATATTTTTTAAAATTTATTAATATGGTTATTGATGATGCGATACGATTTTGTAGTGAGACTTTTTTGTATAGAATTTTTATTTTTCTTTAAATTTGAGTCAGTTTTAGATTATCGTTTTACGAGTGGATCCGAGACGTCATTGAAAAAAAAAAAGACGCTGTTTTTATTTTTAGGGGCAATTTTCATGCTTGAAAGACGTGAGGTTTATAATTTTAAAGACGTGTGACGTCGAAGCTTCGAAGTGACGAATGTTGTTAAATTTTAAAAACTTGGATGGGAGTAAGGATAATTCGTCTTCAAAAAAATATGTCGCGTCTTGATTTGATTTGGGTGGTCAATTCTAGGGATGAAACGGCTGAGACCATGAGAAAATTTGACGTTTTGACAAAGAATTGAAGCCTCTTTTTTTTTTTTGCTTTTTGCAAAATGCGAATAATTTTGATGTGATTTTCAGATCCGTCAACACGTTGGAGAGTCTTTCCGAGTTGTGCATCTCGCATCAGCCGGTGTTTGCCTTTTGTCGCGATCCTTACGTGGATTCCGCGTCGAGTGATTCCGGATCCAGTCTCCCAGACATCGTCTTCAAGGGAGTCACTCACGGGCTCTACTATTCCTAGGATTTTTTTTTTTTTTTGGGCGATTCGGAGTGAGTTGAATCGGGAATAAAATATGCGAGGGTTGGTTCATAAGTTTCAAGACTTTCTGAAATATATCCAGCAGAGTTTCAACAATCCCAACGCATAGCCCCAGCATTTGGCAACACTTCAGTGATGTTCAACATACAGTGTTGGAAATTTGAAAATAGGAAATAGAATCCTAGACAGATTAGAATGGCGCCACTGACAATAATTTCTGAATGCGTCCGGAATTCTGTGGGACCAAGTTTGACCTCGAGTTCCCACAAGAGTTTGGACTCTTGGGGAAATCTTGAAGAAAGGATTATTTTGTTCAGGGATAAAATTTTGCAAAAGGAAAAGGTTTAAATACCAGATTGATTGCATGTACAGTATTATTATCAGATGCTCTGGAGTCTGTCTCACGCAAAAGACTACTGTGTTGTCAATCTGCAGAATTGCTGTTGTTAGAATCTTGTGTTTTTATTTCAAATATACCAACCTTACACTAGGGTGTGAAGCACCCCAGCCGCAACCCAGCTGATTGTTGTCCAAAGATTTATTTAAAAAAGGATTTAAATCTAAAAGCTCTACTCTCACTTCAAAACTCAAATCTGTTCCTAACACCCAGTATTCTCCGCCAATTTCAATGCAACAATTGAAACAGTTGCCAAAAATCGAGTTCTGTTAGTTGTTAATTCTGTTAGTCACCCTAGGACTTGATTCTGGCTGCTCATGACAGTGGAGAGAAGGACCTGGAAGGGATTGATTTTGAGGACAAGGGACAGCTTCAGGATTTATTGCATTAAAAAGAATGCAATGAACTTGGCAGAGAGTATTTTGAACAGCACTGAAGTGTTGCCAAATGATGGGACTATGCAAGTAGAAAAATTTATTTCTGGAATTTTTGAAATTCCGTTGGATCTGCAGTGAGACCACAAGATGCAGACGTAATTTGTGCATCAAGAGTGTCCTTGAGTTGAGTCTAATTTTCCCTTAGAATCACATTATATAACTTTTAATTGGTATTTTATGTACAAAATACGCACTATAGTTCCATAAAAATAAAAATTGTCTCTCAATTGAAACTGATTCAATCAATATATTTCAACACAATATGGACATTTGGGGATTTCAATGCTAATACCTCTGTATACAGTGCATGAAATGTTGGCATTCTCTGGAAAAATAACATTCAAGTGGAAAAGAGAGAAGGAAGTGCCTCTATGCTGGAGGTAATTTTTTTAAATCAGCTAAATAGAAGGTAAATTAAATTGGTGAGAGAAATGTCCAAGAACTTTTCTTACATCAATTTTAGGATTGGAAATATCTGTTTCTTGTAATCTGGCCTGAAACTTATTTGCAATTTTATCACAAAATGTCCCTATGTTGAGTCAGTGTCCTCATGTTGGGTCTTTTTTTACAAATTTTTTTATGGGAAAATAAGTTTCCCTATGTCGAGTTGTTCGCAGGTAAAGGTGTCCGCATGTGGGGGTCAAAAAGTCTTCAAACTTATGAACCAAACCTCGTTTGAAGAGAGAAACGTTTTTCAAATTTTCGAGTGTTTTTTTCACAGGGAGCCGTCTTTCTTTTGAGAAAGAGAAGGGAAAAGAAGTACCGATAGAAAAATATACCCCGGCAAGATGAACCGTGTCATTTACGTCCTCTGGATGGCCTACGCGTCCACTTACCTGCTACGCAAACCCGTGACGCTCATCAAATCCGACATTCTCGCATCGGGCCAGGCCTCGAGCCCCACGCTGCTGTCCCTGCTCGATGCCGCCTTTTTGGTACCCTACGCCTGCGTGCAGTTTATAGCCGACGCCGTCATCGATGCTCGCGGCGCCTGGAAAGTGTTGCAGTGGAGTTGCGGACTGGCGTCTGCGAGTGGCATGGTGTTGGTGTTGGTGGCGAGGTCGGCGATGGACCGTGGCGCCCTCTGGGCCCTGGTGGCGGCACAGGCAGCAAGTGCGGGTTGTGTGTCCCTGGCGTGGCCCGCTGTGTGTCGCATCGTGTCGAAAGGGGGCGCCGGTGGTGGAACCCGGGATGACGGGGTGCAGAATGCGTTTCGATTCCTGGGCACGTCTGCGTATGTTGGTGCCTTTGCCGCCACTTTTGTGGCTGTGAGAGTCAGGGTGAGGAGGAGCGAGTCTATCGGCTTATTGGCGTCATTTTAATTATTTTTTGTACTGTTCACATAAAAAAAATGGTTTTTTACAACGAAGCTGTTGGAGACTTGGAAAGCAGCTTCTTTATACAGTGGCAAATCCGTTATAAAATTTTGTGAATAACACTGTACGAGGGTTATCCCACTTTAGCTTGGCATTGGGTATTTCTGGAGTAGGTACCGGTGTAAAAAATAAATAAATATATATATATATATATATATGATGCAGCCCATGCAATTTTAAGGTTCTGGGATTTTTGTTACATTTTTATATAAAAAAAAATTCAGATTTACTGCATGATGATAAGTGAAAACTTTCCAGTTACAGTGAGAGTCCTCCATTCATGTCACGAGCTGTTGAAACTTTTTCAGGCCAGACAAAAATTGATTATATCATGTTGTTTTCAGCATGCACTTCACTATACCTTGTACAATTTTCAAATCTTTTTGAATTATTTTTTTCACAAAAAAGAAAAACGTGAGTGCATTTTACATTTCTTTGAGAGCAATCGTTTTCAAGTTTTTTTTAAATATTTTATTTCCTTTCAGAAAACATCATCCAAGGCCTAGTTTTTGACTTTTTTTGTCTGTGAAAGTGGAATAACCCTCGTATTTTTAAAATCATTGTACGTTACCATGTGTCAATATTTATGCAATCGAAAGAAAATCATCTCCAGAAATTCAAGCGTGCTGCATTTTTGAAAATTCCTTTGCTATTGTAGGTTAATTGAATAATTTTTCAATCGTACATTACCACAACCACATGTGCTTGTAAACAGATAACCAATTTTTTTTATTGCTGTACAAAATGTAGTTGAAAATCAAGGTCCGTCGTCCTCGTGACTCAAACGTCTCATTTGGAAAATCCCGAAAACATTCGTAATCGTTTTCGATGCTTTAAATTAAATTTGAGGGGGAAAATCTGGTGCCCATCACGTAATCTCCAACATTTTATTTCGTCTAGGCTAGATGTCGCCTGAATCGGTTTGCTTTTTGTTTTGTGCGTAACTTCATTGTTGTTTGAAAATGTATGAGACAGTGTATGTAATTGTTTGTTTGTCTGTCAATTGGTGACGATTTTTTTTCTTTTTATTTGCAGGAGTGGTTTGGCTGGTGGAATGTGTTCCCGATTTGCTCAGCGCTGTGTTTCGTCGCTACATTAATGTGTTGGACAGTGGCTCGAGTCGACGATGGTACAAATCTCGATGTGAAGAAGAAGGGAAAGGAAGAGGATTTTCGCAAGAAGACTGGAAACTCAATGGCCCTCACTCTGGTAGCCTATGGCAGCTTTTTCACAAAGGTATGCCTTACTTTTCTGTGCGTATATGATAAAAGGTGTACTTTATTTACTCAAGTACCACCGAAAACCATTTTCCTGGAAAAAAGTTGGTTGTGTGTCATTTCTTGGCTGTAATTTTTTGTTGTTGTAACATTTTTCAAGTTTTTGTACGCATCAAGCTTCAAATACATTCAATTAAGTTGTAATACCTGTACGGTATTTAGTGTACCGCCTTTTTCCTCAAACATGAGAGGAAAAAAGGGGATGAGCATCATAGGCAGGTATACAATTTTCAAAACGTTTCAGAAGTTTAGGTGTTCATGTTATTTGATTCAAATGGGAAATTTTGGAACAGTTTTAAATTTTCCTCAAACATGAGAGGAAAAAAGGGGATGAGCATCATAGGCAGGTATACAATTTTCAAAACGTTTCAGAAGTTTAGGTGTTCATGTTATTTGATTCAAATGGGAAATTTTGGAACAGTTTTAACAGAAAAACTCATTTTATTGGAAGCAATAGAAAATCAGTTGAATTGAGGTTCAATTCATGTCTAAATTCAAATTTGGGTGTGAATATTTTTGAAATACGGTGTGACATCTACATGTGGACATGTCAACATGCAGACAATTCAACATTGGGACTTTTTTTCAATAAAAAGGCATAAAAAGGTCTGACATATGGATACTGACTCAACATGCAGACATTGCATGATAAAATTGCCAATAAAATTCAGGAAAATTGACTTTGATTTGGCTTAATTGCAAGAAACAGATATTTCCAATCCTAAGATCTATGCAAGAAACATTCTTTGGTATTTCTCCCATCATTTTCCCATCCATTCAGCTAATTGAAAAAAATCACCTATATCATAGATGAACTTCCTTCTCTCTTTGTGACTTGAATGTTATTTTTACAGATGCCAATATTTCAATGTACTGTACAAAGGTACACTATTCAATGCTCCAAGTGTTCTTATTGATTTGAAAATATATTCATGGAATCAAATTCAAGTGGCAAACAATTTTTTTCATGGGATCCTGAAGAATATTTCTTCAATAAAGCACCAATTAAAAATTATATAATGTAAGTCTATGCAAAAACAAGACGTGACTCTGTGACATTTTGACTTAGGGACACTCTTGATGCACCAATTATGTCTGCAACTGGGGGTCTGAGAGGCATTGAAAATGGGGTGCATGTTTTACTCAGGGATACAATTTTATCAGATATTTTTGACCAAAAAAACCTGGTGTGGGTTTTAGTCAAGGGCACGTGTTATTTGGGAAAATATGGAAAATAGTTTTTAGAGACAAGAATAACTGTAATGACATGTTCTGACTCAAACCAAACTGGCAGAGGATGATGAAGCAAAAAGAATGTTGTCAAGTTTAATGAAACTTTGATTTGTCCAACCTTCTACTTCTAGCTTTTATCTTGTAAATTAAATGGATTTTTGTGTCACAGAAAATCAGATTGCTTGTCTAATGAGGAGTGGATTTTTATTCATCAAAAATTAAATTGATAGAATAAATACAGTATAATGTACAGTCAATTTTTGGTTCAGTTTCATCCTCACTATGTGGCAAAAATTCCATCTGAACAATTACAGTTTGACATTGAAGAATACTTTTATTGTGACAAGATTATACCGTAAAACTGAATTTCAAAAATATTGAAACAATCATCAGATCCCAATAAATATTCAATTGGCATAAATTGCATAACTTTTCCCCCTTGATGAAATGATGTGATTGTAATCTTTTGGGGTGGGTTTCAAGTGGAAAGCTAGTTGATTTTTCAGACTTTTCTTCAACTTGACTTGGGGTATGTCTGTGTGTAAGTCTGTCTAAGGGGCATCCAGATTTAGCAAAGTTTGCTCCTGAAATTTGACCCACTTTCAAATGTCCAATCTATCTGAAATTTTAACACGTTTTTATTCACTCGCTTTCTTGTCCGTTTGTTTGTCCGGATCAAATTTTGCAACACCAAAATTTTACTCAATTTGAACAGTTTTAAAGGGTTTAAAGGGTTTAAAGGGTGATTACTTGAAAAACGTGGTTTTTTAGATTAATTTTTTAATCTACTATAATTTTTACACTTGTCAAACATTGATGACAATGCAATGTTTCAAAATTTCAGAATTTTTGGATGACCATACAATTTTAAAATCAACAAAACACAAATTAATCATGAGACACACTCTTTAAACCCTTTAAACCCTTTAAAACTGTTCAAATTGAGTAAAATTTTGGTGTTGTATTTATCAAGCATTGCTTCAAACATGTGATTTGATCATTTTATATGATTATGAACAGGCATGTTTTGATTGATGTGAATCACTGTCATGAAAACGTGTTGTAATAATTTGCATACTTCGCTGATTATTGATTGCTGTACCTTTGCACTGGGAAGAATTGATTTTGCAACCATTTCAAGTCGTTTGACGAATTTTATTCACATACTTTTCGCATTGTACAAGGCAATATTAGCAAAAATTATTCTAGTAACTCTCGCGGAAAACGGAATTGCAAAGTAAACAAATTCAAGCTTGGAAACCTGTACAATTGAAGAAATATCTGCGCACTGGGATTTTGTTTTCTCAAATTTTGCAGATTTGAACCAAAGGAAATGGTTCTCAAGCAGTTGAATTTTGATCTGAAGTTTCTCGCCAATTCAAATTGGCATCTGTTTGGTTTGATTTCTTTTTTTTTTTTTGCAAGATTGGTGACGAAAGCGGTAGAAATTCGGTGCACATGAAAAAAAATATTGATTTGATTACTGCAGTATTTTCCGCCGTTAGTATTAAATGTTGACGTACCAGACCCCCCCAAGAATAATGTACTCGGTACGTTAGTGACGTCTGAACGGCAAATTTTCATCTAACCCATCCAGAATAAATTCATCATACAAAAATCGTAAATCCAAGAAGAAGAAGAAGAAAAAAAAGGCCCTCTATCTTCGTCGATTGTTAGTATGTCGAATCCGAAAATCTCATTTTGAATGATATACTAATTGCATGTTTGGATAGATGACGCCACTAGTAGTGGTTGTAGTTTTTCTGGAACTTTTGGCCCTGGAATCCCTGGGACTGGAACTGCTGACGGGCTTCGCCTTCGTACTCGACATTGGCCACGAACCCGGAGTCGCCGGACACCCTGTAGGAGACTATTTGCACCCGGCCGTCGGGCAAGAGCACCCTGTATTCCCCCTGGGTATTGTCTCCTTGACGCTGTTCCTGGTGCCCGTAGTTGTTTCCGATGTTGTCGCGCACTTGATACCGGAAGTTGTATGACGATGGCTGAGGGGTAAGCAAGAGTGAGAGGAGATTTTAAATCCCAGCAAAAAAAGAGAGAGAGAACCATTTATAGAGTGAAATCTCGTTACAACGAACCAAGAAAACAAAGTTTTTGTTGTGGCATTATTGATATTCCCTCGAAAATTAGTGAAGACATAGAGAAGGACAAGGATATTTTAAATCCTGGCTAATTTTATTAATAATGATTAAAAAATTGAAAGAAGGAGAAATGAGTGATTTAAAGAATGAAATTTCTTTGGAACGAACAAAGAAAACAAAATTTTTTTTGTGTTGATATTCCCTCGAAAATTAGTGAAGACAGAGAAAGATATTTTGAATCCTTGCAATTTTTATTAATAATGATTAAAATTTTTAAAGAGGGAGAAATGAGTTATTTAAAGAATGAAATTTCTTCATAACGAACGAAGGAAACAAAGTTTTTATTGTGTTGATATTCCTTCGAAAATTTGCGAAGACAGAGAGAGAGAATGATATTTTAAATCCTGGTGACAAGTTCTATTAATAATGATTTTAAAAATTGAAAGAAGGAGAAATGAGTGATTTAACGAATGAAATTTCTCTATAAAGAACGAAGAAAACAAAGTTTTTATTGTGTTGATATTCCCTCGAAATTTCGTGAAGACAGAGAGACGGAGAAGAATATTTTAAATCCTTGCAAGTTTTATTTATAATGATAAAAAAATTGAAAGAAGGAGAAATGAGTGATTTTAAAGAATGAAATTTCTTCATAACGAACGAAGGAAACAAAGTTTTTATTGTGTTGATATTCCTTCGAAAATTTGCGAAGACAGAGAGAGAAAAAAAATTTTTTAAACCTGGCGAGTTGAAAGAAGAAGGAGAAATGAGTGATTTACAAAGTGAAATTTTCGATACAACGAAGGAAGAAAACAGGATTTTTGTTGATGGTCTCAAAAATTTGCAACATTTCTTTGGTTTAGAATTTTTTTTTTGCTTGCCGCATCACAAGATTTTCCAATGCCATAATAACTTTGATTTGGTCCAGAAATAGTTCTCTCCAATATTCTTTTTGAAAACTTTTTTTCTTGTCGATGATGAATAATTTTTCAGGCTGTATTTTGAATTGATTAATATAAAAGAGTTTGAATCCCGGCGATTTGAAAGAAGAAGAAGAAAAGAGTGATTTACAAAGTGAAATTCCGATACGAAGAAAACAAAGAGTTTATTGTATTGATACACCCTTGAAAAATTGCGACATTTCTTTATCCATAATTTTTTGCTTGCCGCATCACACGATTTTCAGTAACTTGAATATTTTTGATTTGACCCAGGAGTTGTTTTGAATTGATGAATACTCACGTCATTGGGGTTCCTTTGGATGTAGTTGGCTTGGGAGAGGCAGAGGCAAAACGCCAGACTCAAAATGACCAACTTTAGAGAGATGAAGAGAAACAAATTTTATCATTTGTGACAAATCCTTTTCATTTAGAAAAGATTGATCTCTTTTCAAGCTAAGAGAAACCTTCCCTCCCTCAAGTTTTCCAAGTGCATTTGTTCAAGATTGAAAAATATACTTATGCATAATGGGCAACATGAATCTAATTTAGAGGTTTGGGTGGGCTGATTGAACTGCATTTTCCAAAAAAGAAATTAGATGCATAATTCATGTGTTTAACTGAAAGACTTGAAATTAAATGCAATCTTCACAATTCAGTGCAAATTTAGCATGGAAAATTTCAAAAAGGGAAATTCCAATTTTTTTTATTTTTCTCAAGAAGTCTGATTACATTTCTGATGAATTTCAGAAAAGGGCCTCTTTTTGAATAAGTTGAAGAATGTTATTTTTGAACTTCTTGCATTTTGTACAATTCTCATTTGATGGTTTGACCTTGAATGTTTGAAGAAATTGCAGAAGAACATAACCGCCTCAAGATTGTACAGTACAGTATTTTCAGGAATCATTTGGTGGCAAGATTGAACTTATGTTTTTTAATCCTGTTGGAGTGATTCTGTCTTTTATTTATTCTTGCTTCAACTTTTAGTAAATTTTAGGAGGATATTTTTTCAAATTTTCAAGCTAACAAATCATTATAAATAATATGTGAAAATTTGGGTGGAAGAATTGAATGGATACGTCTGTGAGTCAGAATAATTTCATTATTGTTCATGAGTTCTATTCTAATTTAATATTTTAAAAATGGTGGTCAGTTTAGAAGGAATTCCCTAGTATAAGATACAAGTTATAAAATACAAAATCAATTCCATATTTTTGAATTCCTTCTGCCAAAATGGAAAAGGAATCTGATGACACTTTGGTTGAATGCTTTAACTTTCAGGAAAATTACCTTTATCTTTGTGAATTTTTAAATTTTTATTTATTCATTATCCAATTTGTATTTATTCAGAACTCAATATTTATTTATTTATATTCAGAAATCAACTTTTAATCTATTCATTATTTTATTTTTGTTTCGTTTTTATGTGACTCACTTTGAACATGTCAACTTTCCTTGCTGTCATCACCTAAATAAAATATTTTCAGTATTCAGAACAACTGAGTCAATTCGGACACAAATTTTTCAGTGGCTGCCTGTTTCTCTCCGGGAGAAGCACATTCTGGTTTACCTGCCTCTGATCGACCCCATCCGGGTATTTATACCCTGAGACCCGAGATGATGACAATATGCGTTTTCGAAAAATTTTTAATTTTTGCCCTCTCATCGACAGGACACGAGAGAGAAAAGAGTGTGAAGTGATTGTGTGGAAAAAAAGTCCTGGGATATTTTTTCTCCTTGAAAAAGAGGACGCAATCCTCCTTCTTTTATTCTAAAGACACTGGAAGATGGGCTTGTGCAATTTTGTGAAGAAAGTGCAAAATGTGGCTGAGTTTGCCCTCCCCAACCACCTCTTTTGTTTCTGGTCTGGCATTGAGACTGCAGGTGCTGAATTTGGCACACTTGATGCAAGCAGTGCATGATGGACTGGTTTAGATCCCACCTTTTTTGTTGTTGTTGTTGTTGAATGCAGAAAGAAAATAAGGGAGCAAGTTGTGATTTGATGTTGTCACTTTTTGCCAAAACCTTGAAGTTTTAAGATCATTAATTTGTCCATTTTTGATATGTGAAAAGAAAAGAACAGGAGGATGTTGAATGCAGAAAGAAAATAAGGGAGCAAGTTGTGATTTGATGTTGTCACTTTTTGCCAAAACCTTGAAGTTTTATGATCATTAATTTGTCCATTTTTGATATGTGAAAAGAAAAGAACAGGAGGGATTCATTTTTAATGGCATGCTTTTCCTGGTCTTGCCTCTTTTTTTTTAAATTTGGACATCATTGCTTGAAATTCTGTTTGTGAAGATGATTGAGAAAAAGGATTTTATTTTTTGTAAGTTTTGAAGTTGGTTTTGAGAAACATGGCTACCAGTTTTTTTTTCAAGTTGAGAAATGAGTGTTTCAAATTATTTATTGTGCATCTGAAGCAAACAATTTGTGTGATTGAAAAGTTTAAGTCAATCCCTGGCCAATTCTCTACCCAATGCCAATTAACCATTCAAAACTCAATTGAGTGCTAACCTTCCGTGCGAATCTTCAAAATTATTTTGTGCATCAATGCATTTTTTTTGTTTTCCTCTCAGAAGTGAAATCATAGCTTGAATATGGTATTTGCTTGGATATCACATGCATCTTCTTCCTATAATTCAAGAGGAAAAATGGAAGTCGCATGTCATGAGTGGGTGTACATTTTTTCTAAGTTTTAGAGGGTTAGTGTGCATTACACTTGATTTTAATGGTTAATTTTGCACCAATTTTAACAGGATAACATAATATTATGATGAAAACATTTTAAAACTTGGTTGAATTCAAGTATGGTTCTTGTTTAAATTCAAATGTGGGTGTTCTTATTTTCAAAATACATATTTGCAGTTTTAAAGTCACTGAAATGGGTTGTGTGTCTTACTTATGGGGATAAAATTTTATTTAAAAATTTTTTGACTGGAAAACCTTGTTGTGCATGTCTTGAGGACACATGGTACTCAAGGATATACATTATTGAAGTTTTAATTTCACTTCTGAAGAAAAATGGGTATTTTCTCCTTTAAATGAAAAGTGAAATGCTTGTACTGTCATGCCGCTTTAAATGAAAGATTTCAAAGAAAATTTTGCAGCTAATTTACTGTACTTTTTAGCACCTATTTTACAGTAATTTTTAATGGCTTTTTTCAGTAATTTCTTACAGCTATTTTACAGTAATTTTTACAGCTGTTTTACAGTAATTTTTACAGATATTTCACAGTAACTTTTACAGTAATTTTTGCACCTATTGTACAATAATTTTTACAGTTCTTTTACAGTAATTTTTGCACCTATTGTCCAATAATTTTTACAGTTCTTTTACAGTAATGTTTACAGCTACAATATTTTACAGTAATTTTAGAGTGCCTTTTATACCTATTATACAGTAATTTTAACAGCTACAGTATTTTGCAGGGATTTTTACAGCTATTTTAGGGTAATTTTTAAACCTATTTTACTGTAATTTATACTGCTACTTTATAGTAATTTTTGTAGCTACAGTATTTTTGAGGAATTTTCACACCTATTTTACAGTAACTTTTTACAGCTACAGTATTTGAAAATAATTTTTTGCAAATATTTATACTGTAATTTATACTGCTACTTTATAGTAATTTTTGTAGCTACAGTATTTTTGAGGAATTTTCACACCTATTTTACAGTAACTTTTTACAGCTACAGTATTTTAAAATAATTTTTTGCAAATATTTTACAGTGATTTTTTACCACTATTTTGCAGTAATTTTTAGAGCTATTTCAGAGTGATTTTTATACCTATTATACACTAATTTTAACAGCTACAGTATTTTGCAGGGATTTTTACAGCTGTTTTAGAGTAAATTTTAAACCTATTTTACAGCTATTTTACTGTAATTTATACTGCTACGTTATACTGTAGTAATTTTTGCAGCTACAGTATTTTTGAGGAATTTTCACACCTATTTTACAGTAATTTTTTACAGCTAAAGTATTTGAAAATAATGTTTTGCAAATATTTTACAGGGATTTTTTACCACTATTTTGCAGTAATTTTTACAGCAGCTTTTTATTTTATTTTCTAGAGGTATTTAAAAAAAGGTTTACTTTTCTATTTTTAATTTTTTACAGCTACTGTATTTACGATAATTGTTTTGTGTTTGTGTGTTTCAGTTCATGCGGTTTGCAGTGTACCTCTGGCTGCCGAGTTGCCTGCATCACACGCTGGGCCTGGACGCGGAAACAGCAGGCGCCCTTTCCGCCACCGTGGAGGCCGGCGGCGCCGTCGGTGCCTGGCTCCTGGGCAACACGGGCGACTCTGCTCTCCGCACCTGCTCACTCTGCTCTTTGGCTGCAGGAGGCGCCATTTCTTTGCTGGCTGCTGCAGCTGCAGGAGCAGCACCCGGAGGAGATCCACTGGTGGTGGCGGTCTTGGTGGCGGCGTTTGGCGTGTTGAATTCCGGCGTGGACGCTGTGCTGAGTGGCGCCGTGGCGGCTGACGTGGGCGCCGTTGGGTTCGTGAATGGTGTGGGGTTCTTGGGAGCCGTGGCCGAGGCGCCGGTGATGGCTTTAGTCATGTCTGTGTGGGAATGGAATGGGTTTTTTGCGTGTGTGGCCGGGGCGGCTGTGATGGCGGCGGTTGCCCTCTGGCGGGCGCATGTGGTCGTGTCTTCCGAGGCGCCTGCTGCTGCTGCTGTGATGAGATCTTCGCATAAATAATGGCCTTCAAGTGCATATATATAATTCACATTATATAATACATTATATTATACATATTTTTCTGTGTGGATTCTTCTCAAAAGAAATTTCAGCTTTCAGTTGTTGTGTGTATGTTTTTTTTTTCTTCTTCCTATTTTGTGGTTTTTGAGATATTCAACAGGAACCTGAAATTTAAATACTGAAAATTTTCTTCCACTGCTTTAAAGAAAATAATAATAATGAAACCTTTTGGGTTGGTTCATGAATTTTTTACATTGATTTTTTGTAATGATGAAGGCAAGAAGTTGAATTAATAAAATTTGAAGAAAATTATTTTGTAAATTAAGTAAAGCCTTCCATTTTTGAAGCAAATTATTGATATTTTGAGGACTTGAACTCCTACTGGGGCATGAATGAAACTCTTGTTTCAATACTTGCTGGAGCAAATTTGTGAACCAACCCTTGCATTTATGAAATAATTTTATATCTTCATGTGAGTAATTTCTTTTTTTTTTTTGAGAGAGAGAGAGAGCTTTCAGTTGAATTTTTAGCCCAAAATTGTTTGTCATATAAAGGAACAATTTACTGATTTATTTGGTGATGGCATAACAAAGTACTGTACTGTATTTACTTGAGTACCACATGCACTTTTTTATCATGAGGAGAAATGAGCTTGTTTCAATTATTGAAAATTATTTACATTTTAGAAGTTTAGCTGATATTTGGTTGTAATGGACAATTTTTAACCCATTTTAACAAACAATTTTAAAATTGGAAACTAAGAATAATTATTTGAATTCCAGTGCTTTTTTGCGTCAAAATTCAAATTAGGTTTTCTTTTTGAAGTATTTAAATTTTTCAGTAACTAAAAATGGGGTGTGTGTTTCAGGGATAGGATTTTATCCAATTTTAGGCTGGAAAATGTGCATCTTATTCCAGGGCCTGTGGTACTCAAGTAAATACAGTACTGAATTACATTTTAAAGAAAATGCTCACAATTTTGTCTGTGAATGTGCCTTCCATTCTTCCAACTCCGAGGAAGACAGTGTGACATTCATAGCCCATGGTATTGGAAACAAGGCATATTAGAAAAATGAAATGAGAAATGAAGGGGTTATATTGAAGAATTCCTGGAGGGAAATGTTCCCCTTCATGTTGTGGGGTATTCAAGAAAGACTCAAAGAAAATCTGTTCATGGAGATCCAGCTGGAAATGTGTTGGTATTATCAGAAACATTTAAGCTACTGACGCAATAGAAAACTAGTCAGCCAAAAAAGACATGTTTGAAGCATGCTGCTCATAAGGAAAGGCTTCATTTGATAACTTTTGAATCAAATTTTTTTTTTGCATTTTCAGCTCATTTTTTCTGTGCGCTTTTTTTTTAGAAGAAAAAGAAAACATTTTTGTGGTTTTATAGAAATTGATTTTTCTGACTCATGGTTGCAGTAAAGGCTTTGTCCATGAAGTTTCACATTTTCATTTTTAAAAGTTTTGAATTTGAAAGTCCTTTTAGTGCCTTGTATGAAATTGGTTCTGGCTTTTTTCTTATCCCTTGTTGTCTGGTGCATGAGTGAGATGGAAAACATCAATTTAGGGTCTGAGGGTCCAGAAAATTTAGAGTTTTTTGCCAGGATTGATCCTGATCCTGGACAGCAAATAGTGGCTTTGTTCAAGCTGGTGAGTTATCCTTTTGCTTTTTGATTACTGAAATTGATTCAATTCAGTACTGCTAACATTTATTTATTCATTCATTTTTTTCAGACTGACTGGACTGAGCCATGGCTGGTGGCATTGATATCATTCCATTTGTTGCTGATGGCCCTAAACTTGAAGTTCAGAAACTGTGGGTCATTCCAGTTGTTTCTGTTTATTGCCTTGTGTGAGTATAATGATGTAGAAGGTATTCTTTCCTGAAATCTTTAATCTTGGAACTACAGGAAAATCTTCAGGCAAATTCATAGTTCTTGTTCATCAGGAGAAATTCTTTGAAGCCCAAGCATTGTTGGTCAAGTCTTCAAGTCACAAATCATATGTTCAGCCAAAAGTGTTTGTTGGTTGATTTTAAGGCTTTCTTGTGACAAGATTTTACTGTATTGGGAATGATCTGCAAGTGTTGTCAGTACCTTCAAATAGAGTTGCAGTATTTGGATGTAAAATTTCATGAATTTCCTTTACAATGTTTGGGCTAGTTGCATGATTTGTGTTCATTTGCTCATGTATTATTGTTGCCATTCAAGTCTGGACTTGGCCTATACTGTTTGCTCACTAATTAACATTCTAATATTGAACATTTACCACAGAAAAATGTGCAAGTTCAGAACATTATTTCCATGGATCATGTGGATGTGATATATGTTATATGTTTGGTGGAATTAAAGTAGAATATGGTTTCAACTCCTGAAAATGCAAGTGTTGAATGTGAAGTTCACTGAATTCTATATCTGAGTACAAATCATTGCAGCAATTAGAAAATCATTGCATGTATATTTCCTTGCTAATTATTTTCCATTACATAGAACACAGGACTGACACAAAAATTTTGTGCTAATTTTCACAAGTGATTCTGTAGCAGTGCTCCAACATTTTTGAGCATTCACTAATGAGCAAGACTGAACCTTGAAATGTTCTCTTCCAATGAGTGATTATTTACTAATTGATGTATTTTTATGTTTCAGTGTTGTCTGTGTACTTTTCTGAGAGCATCAACCAGTTGGCGGCAGAGAACTGGAGAGCATTTGCAAGGAAGCAGTATTTTGACAGTTCTGGTCTCTTCATATCCGTGGTCTTCTCTACACCTTCCTTGTTCAACTGCATGATCATTGTTGTAAGAGATGCAGGAATAATTCAGTCGAACCTCTCTAACTCAATTATATACAGTCTAATTTTTTTAAAGTCTCTGTCTGAATCCCTTTGGAAACAATGCATTAAGAACCTCCCTCACTTCAGGCTTTCTGTTGCAAACCTGCAAAACTCAAATTTTCTGGATGCCTTTTAGCCATCATTTTATTAGCACTGGAAAGAAAAAAACAATGATAAAGTTAACTTGATGGGTATTGAAGGGAAGGCAAATTGGGCAAATGAACCATTATGTCCAAGTTTGGCACCCTGTCAACTCATTCAAGAAGCACTTTAAAGCCCAGAATATCATCAATTGCAATGTCCTGTCATTTTTATTTCCTTCCCTCCAACAAAAATGCTTGTTTCCCCAAATTACAGTGAGACCCTGAGATGTGGACACAATTGGTGCATCAAGAGAGTCTTTAAGTCAAGTCTCATTTTCCTGTAGACTTGCATTATATAATTTTTAATTGGT
>CAJPEX010001554.1:0-55099 GCA_905338405.1 Notodromas monacha
TGTCAGATACAGATAACGACACTCGTCCCCGCCATTAGAACGTCGTCGAAACTATTCACGCACTTTCAACATACTGCATGTGCGTGTGTGTGTGTCAGGGTGGTTGCTGCAATCATCAGTTTTCGCACAGGAAATAAAGATACTATAGTAATGTAAAACTGTACTTTCACTATACTGTACTACGAAAGACTGATTTTGGTCGCTTTCTAGCCACCCTGCAAAAAAAAAAAACCCAGGAGTCAATTTTACAATAACTTAGTAGGAGAAAAACTTAACTGATTCAATCAACATAAGACAAAAATACGGAATCACGAAAGAAGCCGCATTAAGAAATTCAATAACGACATTTACTGTATATTATTAATTTTTAAATCGTCAGCAACTAAAAACGTTTCGTTCGGCTTCAATGCAAATTTCTTCTTCGTCTTTTTTCAATAAATCATGTTTTATTTATATTCCTGCAACCGAATTCGTCTTAGTCAAATATACAAGATCTCAAACTTGAAAAAGTCCCAGCGTACACAAACTGACCACAATGTTTTCCTTCTGGGGAAAATAATTTTAACCCGTCAACTGATTTGTTGCTCAAAATGTGAAGGTTTCTTTAAAATGTCAGAGCTTACGTTGAAGAAAGTCCTTTAGCATTTGATTCGAATCTTGTTTTTGAAGTAATTTTTAGCATTCGACGTGAAAACATGGTCCCCAAAAATATGCCCATTTTTTGAGGATGGACAATCTTTGAATGACCCCTTTGTTTCGTATATTTTAGATGGGGTGGTTTTAAAGTTGAGACATTAAATGCTTTGAATCAGTTTTTCAAGTTTATGCAATTCTGATCAATTGCGCTTCAATTGAACCCAACATAAGGACAGATTATAAAAGCAAAAATGGAATAAGTATAGGACAGGCAATCAGCTGGCTTACGGCTGAGAACATATAATCAAGGGGACACCTCAAATGTATGTTTGTTAAAAATGTTTAAAAAAAAATTATTGCGTAATTTGATGACGAAGAAATGACACAATTTAAAAGTAAGTCTGGAAACACTACACAGAGGAATAGAATAAATTTGTGCACAAATCCAAACACAGATTTAAAAAGTACGTCAAGGCAAAGAAACAAATAGAAAGAGAGTAGTGATTCTTCACAATGAAAATTATGTGAAGACGGGTTTTCAATAAAAATTAAACTTCGGAGACCAAGAAAAAAAAAACGTCACTGGGTTTATCTCAGTGTTTTCTCTCCCCAACATGAGCCTGGGGTATATGCATGTATAATCAACACATTATTTATCCTCCAATAAACTTTCAATCTACAATTAATATCCCCACCCCCCCCCCTCTCTCTCTCTCTTTCTCTCTGCTTCAAGAAGAAAAGCGACTGTCAAGCCTGTCAGTATTTCATGCGCAGTAACCCGAGCACAGAGCGAGAAGACATCTCTTTTTTTTTTTTTTGGTTCACTATTCGCCGTCGGGGGGTTTTGTTCCTTGAACGAATATCTTTTCCCTAACCAAGGTTCCCAACGGCTTTCTGTGCTTGACGAATGACGGAATAGATCAAGAGACGAGACGCGCATGTCTACTCTAGAGGTGAACAACTTGCAATAATGTGAAGGACATTTTCCATACCCTACTTACGCCAACGATTTTGCATGCAGAAAATTAAAATTGAATTAATAAGCTTATGTGAGCACACACTTCATTTCCCAGTGTTCAGACTTTTCAAGAGCCCAGAAATTCTTGTTTAAACGCATGTTATCTCCAGAAAAAAAAACGGGGTCACAGAACCTTCCAAAAATCTGCGCATCTTCAAGTGCACTAGTGCATCTTTAAATAACTAGTGCATCTTCAAGTGCTAAAAACTGACCATTTCTCGATTATTTGTAATTTAAAATTTTTTTAATTGAAAAAATCGCTTAATCAGGCGACGCCGCCGCAAACAGGAAGATTTACTGATACAGTTGCATATTTAATTACGTAAATAACATTAATATGGAAACAATAAACACTCCCCTCCCCGTTTTTGAGCAAGTGCAATTTGAAAAAAGAGGTGCTAATATTCGCGTGAATACGATAGCTTGGCAAAATTTGGAGATTTTTACACCACGCCGTTTTCCCTCCCTTCATGTCACCATAACTATTGGCCAAAAAAAAAAAAGGAAAAAAGATGGACAGAAAACGCCGCTTTTTTTCTTCTGCAAACACCGCCACTGACGTCGAACCACACTTTGCACTCACGCACATACACTTGGAACGTCCCTCCCTCCTTCCCTTCTCTTCATTTCTTCTTCTTCTTCCCGTGGTTCACAGTCGACAACGTCGTCGTTGTCGGCTGTCGACATCGTCATCGGAGAACGAACCAAGTCGACTAACTAACGGCGAACGACCGCAGATGAAAACCCGCGACCTCGTCACCGACACGCATGCACGTACCGTATGTACGAACGAGCAGCAGACACCCACTTACTGACGAGGATAGGGGGGACTCCTCACTAAAATTCCCGTGTCTCACATCTACTCTTAATTTTTGCTTGGCTGGATTTGAAACCCCGAGGCAGGACAGGGGTAAAACAAAAAGGCTCCAGATGTCACATTTTGATACGACAGGGGAAAATTCCAAATCACGCCTGCTGAGGATGCTCAAGGACGACAAAAAATACTCAAGTGGAAGTTGAGTTGATATGGCATAAACTCAAGTTGAGAAGATTTGGCAAGATCTCAAAGCTTGAAAATTTGACACTTCACATCAACACGTTTTCATCTTCGAGGCACACAATTGATTAACATTTTCGAGGCTTGAAATAGGTTCAAAAGTATCTTGTCACATCCACAGAAAACCAGCAAAAATAAAACTGCATTTTTGAAAACAGGGTCATCAGGTAAAAACAAATCAAAAGAGTTAAAGTATGTCCCAACAATGTCAGGACAAGGGAGTTGTTTTCTTCCCGTCCACGAATTGCAGGATAAATACAATTGAACCTCAAGAATTCGAATACCTCCTTATGGCGAATTTTTTTTAGTCCCCGGCTGAATTACCTCGAAAAAAAAAACATCAAAAATCCATAACTCGGAGTTTTCATTTTTATACATTACTTCATTCAAGCAGGAAACATAGAAGCAATAAAAAGGTAACTTTTAATACATTTCGAAAAAAAAGACTAATTGAGCAAATGAACCCACAACTCGATTTATTTTTGCTGGCCCCTTCAAGCTCAACTTGAAGAGGTTCGACTGTACGGTACTCCGAAAAAATAAAACCGGTACTTCATTTGACAGTTGCATGAAATAAGTAAACCATAAACAGCCAAAGCATGCTCCTCTCCACGCCATTTTTTTCAAATTATAAAAAAAATGTAAACCTACATCCGACTCAAAATGCAATTCACCTCAAGAAGAAAGAAACAGAAAACTTTAAGAACACCCCCCTTTGCTACACGCACATGCACGCATGTGAGTGTAATTATCTTCAAACAGCTCAATTTCTCTCCCTCTCTCTCACTCTGTTCTCACTTCACATGCATCGCAAAGGGGAGGAAGAAAGAACAACAACAGCAAAAAAAGGGATACAAAATAAATGACAACCAGTCTGGTTCGCCATCAATCCCACTAGTCATTCTTTCCCCTCGCCGATACCAAAGTCATCATTCGACACACAGAGAAGCGAGCAGAGGCGAAAAAAAAAAAGTATAATGGAAATGGCGTTAATTTTGTCAGATACAGATAACGACACTCGTCCCCGCCATTAGAACGTCGTCGAAACTATTCACGCACTTTCAACATACTGCATGTGCGTGTGTGTGTGTCAGGGTGGTTGCTGCAATCATCAGTTTTCGCAATGTCAGATACAGATAACGACACTCGTCCCCGCCATTAGAACGTCGTCGAAACTATTCACGCACTTTCAACATACTGCATGTGCGTGTGTGTGTGTCAGGGTGGTTGCTGCAATCATCAGTTTTCGCAAAGGGAAAAAAAGATACAGAAGTAATGTAAAACTGTACTTTCGCTATACTGTACTACGAAAAACTGATTTTGGTCGCTTTCTAGCCACCCTGCAAAAAAAAAACCAGGAGTCAATTTTACAATAACTTAGTAGGAGAAAAACTTAAATGATTCAATCAACACAAGACAAAAATACGGAATCACGAAAGAAGCCGCATTATGAAATCCATTAACGACATTTCCTGCATATTATTAATTTTTAAATCGTCAGCAACTAAAAATGTCTCGGTCGGCTTCAATGCAAATTTCTTTTTTTTTTCTCAATAATTCATGTTTTATTTATATTCCTGCAACCGAATTCGTCTTAGTCAAACATACAAGATGTCAAACTTTTCAGAGTCCCAGCGTACACAAACTGACCACAATGTTTTCCTCCTGGGGAAAATAATTTTAAACCATCAACCAATTTGTTGCTCAAAATGTGAAGGTTTCTTTAAAATGTCAGAGCTTACGTTGAAGGAAGTCCTTTACCATTTGATTCGAATCTTGTTTTTGAAGTAATTTTTAGCATTTGACGTGAAAACATGGTCCCCAAAAATATGCCCATTTTTTGAGGATGGACAATCTTTGAATGACCCCTTTGTTTCGTATATTTTAGATGGGGTGGTTTTAAAGTTGAGACATTAAATGCTTTGAATCAGTTTTTCAAGTTTATGCAATTCTGATCAATTGCGCTTCAATTGAACCCAACATAAGAACAGATTATAAAATCAAAAATGGAATAAGTATAGGACAGGCAATCAGCTGGCTTACGGCTGAGAACATATAATCAAGGGGACACCTCAAATGTATGTTTGTTAAAAATGTTAAAAAAAAAATTATTGCGTAATTTGATGACGAAGAAATGACACAATTTAAAAGTAAGTCTGGAAACACTACACAGAGGAATATAATAAATCTGTGCACAAATCCAAACACAGATTTAAAAAGTACGTCAAGGCAAAGAACGAATAAAAAGAGACTAGAGATTCTTCACAATGAATATTATGTGAAGACGGGTTTTCAATAAAAATTAAACTTCAGACACCAGAAAAAAAACCGGCACTGGGTTTATCTCTGTACATTCTCTCCCCAACATGAGCCTGGGTATACGTATGTACAATATATTCAACATATTATTTATCCTCCAATAAACTTTCAATCCACAATTAAAATCCCCACCCCTCTCTCTCTGCTTCAAGAAGAAAAGCGACTGTCAAGCCTGTCAGTATTTCATGCGCAGTAACCCGAGCAGAGAGCGAGAAGACATCTTTTTTTTTTTTTTACACTATTTGCCGTCGGGGGGTTTTGTTCCTTGAACGAATATCTTTTCCCTAACCAAGGTTCCCAACGGCTTTCTGTGCTTGACGAATGACGGAATAGATCAAGAGACGAGACGCGCATGTCTACTCTAGAGGTGACATGGCTCTGGTGGCATTGAGTTTTTCTCCTGCTCGTGTTGGTGTTGAAGAGGGGAGAAAGAAAAATACCGTTTAGTTTTTAGTCGGGCTGACTAGGAAGACCAAGAAGAAGAAGAAGAAGGACGTCGATTTTGACGCCATGAGAAAATGCCACGCGAAAAGCGGGGTTCAGATGAGTAACACTGTCACGGAATTCACTGGATGATTCAATCCACTCGAAGCAAAAATTCCAAGGGACCAGCGAAACAAATCGAGTTGGGGAAAAATGGAAAAAATTGCAGGAAATTGCGATTGGTCACATTCTGGCCCTCAAACTGCCGCTTATACGCGTTGACAAGATGCTAAATTTGGAGCCAAGGGTCTTTCACCTCCGGCCAAAAAGCATCAAGTTATATTTTTTTTCGTTTTTCTTTTTCCTGGGTCAATATCATAACAGCCCAAATGCTTTCAGAAAATTTGATTTAAAGATGAGGTTTGAGGGGGGGGAAGCTTTTGAGTTATGGACGTTTTTAGTACAGTACTGTACACTGTTTTTAAAGTAATTTAGACAGAAGGAAAACATAGTTGTCAGATTGTGTACGCTGTTAAAAAGACGCTTAACGAATTACAATATTGAAAAATCTTCGACAGTATCAAAATTGTATAAAAGCAAGAGGGCGTGGCAACAAAATTAAAGTGACTCATTGATTAATGTTTCCCATTCCTTTTCAAACAAAGTTAAGCGAAAATTCAAGTGACCATGAAAATGGCCAAAAAACTACACTGATGTTACCTCGTACGTATTATTTCGAATTAATTTTAGTAAAGTGAGGTGTTGGTAGTTTATTTTGTTCATTCTGACTGGGTTAAGCACTACTCGTCTATAATGCTTTTTAAGCCCTAGCTCTTAGGTCCGTGTAAATTTAATCTTATTTAAATCTGTGGAACACTGAATTTATAAACAATACAAAAATAACCAGCAATATCACATTAAAGCCTCACTATGCGACCCCACAACAATCACGGGAAATAAATGAAGAGTTTCTTCTTCTCCCTGAAAGAGAAGCAATTCTTCATCACCGACCCCCACCAAATTCAGCACGCAAATTCTTTCGCCAAAAAAAGAGGAGGGAAATGACAAAAATAACCCCCACCGCCGCCTTTTTTTTCCCCAACCACCAAGGTTAAAGCCTCGCAGGCGGCGGCTGCTGCTGCTGCACTTGACCGAACCAGCATCCGATGACGACCCAAGAAACCACACCTGTCCCAACGTACCCAAATCCACGCCAGACCAACAGCAAAAATATACATAAATGAAAACCACAAAAAAAAAAAGAAGAAAACACCCAGAGAAAAATAGAGAGAACCTGCCGCCCGGGGGCTTCCACACAACAAACCTCCCCTCAAGCATCGAGTCTTACAACACACGCGAAACAACACCAGCTGTAGCGAGTTGAGAGAGCGAGAGACAAACCCAACGAGGGGCTTCTCAAAAGTCTTCAAATGTTTTCTAAATAATTTGGGCTTATACATACGCCAACAAAAAACCCTCAGCGTCTCCGTAATTTTTTTTATTTAGAATACCTTAAAAATGGACACAAGAATAATAAAACCCACGAAATCATAGAGTAGAAGTGGCGCAAAGTTCAATTTGTTAAACCTTATGGAAGGGCTCTTACCGCGGAAAAAATACAATAAATATTTAAAATTCATATTGAAAATAATTTGAAAATTTCGCCAAAATTGCCAGTCAATTAATTCAATCTTTTCGTGAATTAAAACTCAAAAATGATGACTGTAGAAGATTAATCTTGGGAGACTCTGGAGTAAATCAAATAAATGCCCCACGGATGAATTAATCAAGAAGACTCTCTCACTGCATCAACCCTTTTTTAAAGATATCTTCAATAAATTAAAAAGTGACAAGATTCATTTTACGCAAATTGGAAGGAAATTACCCCCAGTAATCTCCTCAGGAAGCTACAACCATTAAAGAAACCCCCGTCATAAACTGTGGCGAAATTTGGGAGATATTCTTTTAAAATAATGCCAACCCGATTTTTCGGATATTGCATAAACCATTTTTGCATCGACACTTTTTCCAATTTTGCTCTTCAATATTTCCAGTTTCAACATCAGTTTCCTTCAAAGCACGAAATTATTCCGTTGACCAAAAAATAATCCACCAGTGACGGTTTTGTCGTTGGGTATATACCAACAAGAACTTTCGAAAAAACCGCTCCGAAAAACAGAGCCTACGAACGAAAAAAAAAAAAATGAGAGAAATAAACCGGTGAAGGGGGGGAACCCAACCAGCAACCCGGGTTCGGGAAAGGCAAGAGAAGAAATTGTTGCAGAAGGAACAAACAACTCAATCGGCCGACAGCATCTCCTTCCTCGCGCCGAACATCTGCCATCGCTTTCACGCACGTCCATTCCCCTACACTCGGAAATCTCCTCTTTCTTTCTTTCTTTCTCTACCCCATTTTTTTTAAATTTTGCTTTGTCCACTGGACTCCATTCCGACATGAACGAATTTGACAAGATCGTTTTGAAATAAGAAATTGAAACGCATTCGTGAGTAACGGACTGGGCCTTGAAATTATATCCACAAGGAATGAAGCAAAAACTCAAGCGGAATCGATAACATTTTAATCTGTCTCTCCTCGTGTTTCCACGAGATATAAATTCGCATTTTATTTTCCTACATTAAAATTATATACAAATGATCAGCTCCTGTTATTGTTTCACGGATTAAAATACGAAATTTCTGCAGAACTATAAAAAGTTGAAAGAAGCAGGAATCACAAAGCAGCTGAATTTCATTTTTTTTGTAAATCGCATGACTCCATTCTCTGATGTGTTCAATCAAATTTCCAATTTTCATTGGAAATTTAAAAATCATTCGTCTTTTCGAAATATATTCGACTGCTACTCGTATTGTCCGAATTTTTACTGGTGTGGGGCTGGGATTGAGAAAGGCTACTAAAAAGCGGGTTATTATTTTGCATTTCAAGACGCAAACATGCATTTATTTGATCATCTTATGTTAATACCAGTCATTATTTCGTGCAAAATATTAATTGTTTATTAACAATTACGCATTCAACTTCACGATGCTTTGAAAACTTGCCGTTTTCGTCGCAACTGAAAAAGTGCATCACTTCTAAAACAAAATGAAGAATGAAATTCAGTCAACTGAGAAACTAAAAAATTATTCGCTGCCAGCATTGGAAAATTACACAGGGCCGAGTTCGACTTACTCAAGACATAAATTTATCGATGGATTGAAAATTAGAAATAACAACTGATCATGCAAAACCACATTTTCGAATCGATGAACTCCTGACTTGAAAATTCAACCAATTGTAAAAGCCTCTAGGAATTAAAAACAAAACCTCAACGTAGAATAGAAGAAACGCTATGTATCTTGAATATGAAATAAATTCATCGACGAAAACCTTTATTTGAACCGTAAAAAGTGAAAAAATTGAATCGAATTTTTAAATAACTTCCAAGTCAGGTAAATACCACAGAAAAAATATTTTTGACTTTGTAAACAGTACACATGAGGTTCTCAATTTGTGATGCTCTTGAAAATCAGTTAATCAAGCGATTTTAAATTGCGTTTCATAAAAATGCCTGAAAAATATTGAATATAAACTCGCGTGTCCGAATATCAAGTCAATTCACAGCATACAGCCATCCTCTTTTTTTTTTTTTTTTCTGCTGAAATATTTGATACAGGTATTTGCAAGAAGAAAAAAAACCCCAACATGGGATAGGTTGAGGGGGCTCCGTGACAGAATATCACTTCAACATGAGCTCCAGCAAATGCAAACACGGATAAACTCTCCATCTCTTCAACGATTTCCTCTGCATAATTTGTTTTCTCGAATTTTCTACACCGTACACAGTGCTGTACAATTGAATTTTTTTCTGGCCACCAGAATTTCGCTGAACACCGTCCACATGTATCGTTAAAAAAAAAACAAGCAGCAAGAGCTCTTCTGGTCTAAAAATGAGTCATCAACTCAGTAATACACACACACACACACATACACAATCCCCGCCTTCTTCCCCCAACCCCGAAAAAAACAAACACAACAAAAATAGTCACTTTCGGCGGAATTACGCGCACAGGAATCAGATCGGAATTTTAGAAACCCCCTCAGGCCCCCCCAGAGTTGCCAAAATAACTTCAGCTTCACCCTTTACAAAGTCGTCAGGAGACGATAGAACGAAAAAAAAAAAAAAAAACACACACATTGGAACGGGGTGATGACCACGGTTTCCCCGCCGACCGTCAGGGTTAACGACTGACTGACTGCCTGCGTTCCGTGAATGTATCGATCCTCGCCCGCCCTGTGCACAGTTGAATTCTCCTCTGTATCTTTTGCCCGGGCCTGCTGAAACACACGCACACACACACAGCGGTGTAACATGATTCGCTGGAATCATCATCATCATCAGCAATCCATGCATCCCCTTGTCTGACTCTGACTTTGGCAACACTACAATTGGCAATTTCAAAAGAAATGTCACTGCCAGGTTGTAGAGCAGTGCTCCACAACCTTTTTGGGCTTACAGACCAGTAAATTCCCCAAACATTTTCTGCAGACCACCAACGTTTCATAAAATGCTTGCAAACTCAAAAATGCTCCGTATGAAAGACAGTACAGGTATTTAAAAACGTTTTCGAATTTGTTTATGTAATCAATTATGTTTAGAACCAATAAAAGAGGTTCAGTGGATGTTCCAATGTCTTCAAAAAATTAAAATGATATATTTCGGCATGTGAAAATTTGTCTGAAGCATTTTAAGGATAAAAGACAACATTATTTATTTTTTCATCAGATAATTTCAACTGCCATTGTCTTTCCTAAATTTTAGATCAAGATAAAAGACTTAATATATTATGCTGAAGAAAATTTCCTGTGGACTGTCAAAAAACTTCTGCTGACCATGAGTTGGGGAACACTGCTGTGGAGTGGAAGAGAGACTCAAGGTTATTATAGAGTTGAGCCTCAATAACTAAAACACCTTTTATTGTTTCAAAGTCCCTGTCTGAATTTCCTTCAAAACAATTGAAAACCTACCCAGCTCAAAGGATTTTCCTCTCAAATTCTTCAAAGGCCCCTTTTGATTATTGTTTCATTGACACAGGAAATAAAAAGTTGGAAAAAATGCACTTGCAAGTTACTCTGTTCAGGAAGATGACCAAAAAATCAAGCAAGTTAAAAATATCTCAACAGAAAACACATTAGCAATGACCAAGCACATTAGCAACCTCAATGAGTCTAATATTTTCAATTCCCTCAGAAACAATCGTAATTTTTGGATGGATTGAGTTATTAAAGGGCTTGAGTTTAAAAGACCTCCGGATAACCGTTATTAATAAAGTGACTGAGTCCTTTTTCTGCACGTTATGTTTACACTCAACTACATAAAGTTTTGGAAGTGAAAGATTGATTGGACAAGAGAAACCTTGCCTCCAACTTCAACATCCTGACAACTCATTTAAAATGCAATTCAAGCTTTATAATATCGCCAATTACAATTTCCTGTAATTCTTCGTTCTTCCAGCATTAGAAGTGAACTTCTTTCGCGTTTAAACTTTTCATTTGTATTTTTCAACACTAATCCATAAAAAAATTTTGGAACGCCAGGTGTAAAATTTTCCGATTCAGGACATACTGTATCTATAAATTCAACATAACGTCTTTTGAGCTATAACTTTTCGGGCATCGTCAGTTAATGTTTCCCATCTTTCCCCATTTTCATACTCCTAAATAAAGGATACCAAGATACTTCGGCTGAATTTCTGCTTTTATTTCCAGCGTGAAGTACTTCTGAACCATCAATTTCAGAAGGAAATTGCTTCCCATCAATTGAACGTGAAGAAGCAGGCTTTTCCCCCCAGCTAATCAAAACTAGATGCTGTTTAGGTCAAGCAAAAAAAACAGACCAATAATCTTCATCATTAAGAAACTAGCTCCAATCGTTCCCGAGATACAACATCACAATCCATCACATTTCCACCTTTCAAGAACTTCAGTGATGAGGCAAAGGTCATTAAACGTCATCATTTTAGTTCCCGGAATAACGGATCAACAATCTAGAATTTCACTCAGCTTTTCGGGAAATTCAATCAACGAAAAACTATGATGATTAGAAGACTCGAATAGACGAGCTTGTACACCGGCATCAAGAACACATCATCATCATTATCATCATCATCCCCAGGACAAAGTTGATACCGTGAAAAATAAAACAAGGGCAAAAACAAGATACGCAGGATTATTTTTTCCCCATTGTTCCTCTTGTCCGCGCAACAGGATAAGATATACGGGTTCTTATGCCTACTATTAACTCACAAGATCCCCACAAATTTCCATCTCTCGAGAAAAAATAAACATTAAATTTGGCTAGAAAAACTTCGGAGATAGAAAAATATTTTTTCAAGTGGACACAAGGAATTTGAAGAACAGTCATCGCATAAAAGAGACGTTTAGTAATCTTCTGAATCATTGCAGAACTTCGGGGAAACATGGAGACAACAAAAAGCCCACGATTTTTTTTCAGCACACCCCACGAATCCATGCCGAAAGAATATCTTTAAATGTAAAAAATGAACGTTCCTAAAATGGTTCATTCGGTGCATCGTTTCTGAATCACAAAAATACACGTGTAGACATAATTGATGATTGAATTTACATTCGGACACTCCCTCCTAAATACGATAATTTTTTACTGAAACCAACAGCATGTGTATGCTTCAGCAACTGAAAAAGGTGCGTGGGTAAAAAACCAACCATTCACAAATTATTCCTTAAAAACCACATGCATACAACTAAAATCAAGTGACGTGGTTAAAAATCCAATAATTCACAAATTATTCTTTGAAAATCTTATATCCACTGCACATACAACTAAAATCAAGGGTAAGTTACACACAATTCTTAATTTGACGCAGGTCCAGATTTCTGATACGATTTTCAATTCAATCCGAATTCGAGTCGAATTTACACTCGGGAAGCCTCTCCTACTGCTGAAAAACAGTATTTCCAGATTAAGCTCAACACTTTCACGGTAAGATGCACTTCTGATGAAGTCTTCGAAATACAAAACGCATCCAAGAATTAAATCGAACACTGAAACCTGAACGACAGCATTAAAAACCTACCTAACTCAATAATTTCCCGAACTCAAATTTTCTGGAGGCCTATTGGCAATAATTATTTCACTGACTCAGGAAAAAGACGTGCAATACAAATGTGAGTTGATGTATTTCAAAATGAAGCGAAAGATTAATTGGGCAAGAGAACCCTTGCCTCCAACTTCAACATCCTGACAACTCATTTAAAATGCAATTGAAGCTTTATGATATCACCAATTACAATTTCCTGTAATTCTTCGTTCTTCCAGCATTAGAAGTAAACTTCTTTCGCGCATAAACATTGCATTTATATTTTTCAACACTAATTTCCATAAAAAAAAATTTTTGGAACACCAGGTGTAAAATTTCCCGATTCAGGACATACTGTATCTATAAATTCAACATAACGTCTTTTGAGCTATAACTTTTCGGGCATCGTCAGTTAATGTTTCCTATCTTTCCCCATTTTCATACTCCTAAATAAAGGATACCAAGTTACTTCGGCCGAATTTCTGCTTTTATTTCCAGCGTAAAGTACTTCTGAACCATCAATTTCAGAAGGAAATTGCTTCCCATCAATTTCACGTGAAGAAGCAGGCTTTTTCCCCTCAGCTAATCAAAACTAGATGCTGTTTAGGTCAAGCAAAAAAAAACAGACCTAGAATCTTCATCATTAAGAAACTAGCTCCAATCGTTCCCGAGATACAACATCACAATCCATCACATTTCCACCTTACAAGAACTTCAGTGATGAGGCAAAGGCCATTAAACGTCATCATTTTAGTTCCCGGAATAACGGATGAACAATCTAGAATTTCACTCAGCTTTTCGGGAAATTCAATCAACGAAAAACTATGATGATTAGAAGACTCGAATAGACGAGCTTGTACACCGGCATCAAGAACACATCATCATCATTATCCTCATCATCCCCAGGACAAAGTTGATACCGTGAAAAATAAAACAAGAGCAAAAACAAGATACGCAGGAATATTTTTTCACCATTATTCCTCTTGTCCGCGCAACAGGATAAGATATACGGGTTCTTATGCCTACTATTAACTCACAAGATCCCCACAAATTTCCATCTCTCGAGAAAAAATAAACATTAAATTTGGCTAGAAAAACTTCGGAGATAGAAAAATATTTTTTTCAAGTGGACGCAAGGAATTTGAAGAACAGTCATGGCATAAAAGAGACGTTTAGTAATCTTCTGAATCATTGCAGAACTTCGGGGAAACATGGAGACAACAAAAGCCCACGATTTTTTTTCAGCACACCCCACGAATCCATGCCGAAAGAATATCTTTAAATGTAAAAAATGAACGTTCCTAAAATTGTTCATTCGGTGCATCGTTTCTGAATCACAAAAATAAACGTGTAGACATAATTGATGATTGAATTTACATTCGGACACTCCCTCCTAAATATGAAAATTTTTTACTGAAACCAACAGCATGTGTATGCTTCAGCAACTGAAAAAGGCGCGTGGTTAAAAAACCAACCATTCACAAATTATTCCTTGAAAACCACATGCATACAACTAAAATCAAGTGACGTGGTTAAAAATCCAATAATTCACAAATTATTCTTTGAAAATCTTATATCCAATGCACATACAACTAAAATCAAGGGTAAGTTACACACAATTCTTAATTAGACGCAGGTCCAGATTTCTGATACGATTTTTAATTCAATCCGAATTCGATTCGAATTTACACTCGGGAAGCCTTTCCTACTGCTGAAAAACAGTATTTCCAGATTAAGCTCAACACTTTCACGGTAAGATGCACTTCTGATGAAGTCTTCGAAATACAAAACGCATCCAAGAATTAAATCGAACACTGAAACCTGAACGACGTTCTCATAAGAAACTCATTCACTGCAGCTGACACGAAGCCTCACTTCTGAACAAAAACACGCCCACATTCAGAGAAATTGTTGGAATAAGCCCGAGGAAAAAATTGTATAATAAAAAGACCGATTTCAAGTCCCTGTCACCAATGAAATCTGACGACTTCGCTCCAGCGGCGTTTCCGAAAGTCCAAGAACATTCGCGATTTGAAGTATTTGAGTCATGGTTTAAAAATTCTTAAGCTTCCGACTATTACTCCGATTCAATGACTAATCCGATTGTCGAAAAGTTCTTTTTTAATGAAAAGAAAGAGTTTTTCCGCGATCATTTCGAATAATCGCAGGTTCGAGGAACCGGATATTACGAATTTAAACGAATTATGGCGGGGAACTTGAGACTGCCTCACGTAGGAGCCCCCTAAAACCCGTAATAATTTTAATACTCTTGCAATCTATGATAATTATCCTTTCCTGAGAATATACTGTATACAGTACATTGATTTATTCTTACATGTCAAAATCGAAAAAAAAAGAATCTTTCACTCGCGTGATTGAATATCCGCATTCACCACAAAATGCTCGAAACCTAGTAGATCGAAAATTTCAAAATCACAGATCAAAACTCCAGAACTTCGCAGATTTCATTCCTCGAAGATAAAAAGAAAACCACACACAGAGAACGACCCTCGCGATACTCAGCATTCAACGGCCACCCAGGGATTCACAGAACGGGTCAACATTGACGACACCCCTCCGAAGAAACAATATCAGTCGACATTCCTTCCAATGACCCGACACGGTCAGAATGTGAGCAGGAAACCTTCGCTTTCCACAAAGCCTTATTCTTGTTTTAGCACACACGACATCAAACGTCACGAAATGCGCGGATCATTGACGACCACAGCGGAACCATAACCGTAGGTTACCAAAGATTTCTCCATCGGAATGATCGGGGCACATGAAACCCACAAGGCGCCGGGATATCAAGCCAAGCATTTAACGTCATCGGTAAAGGAAATATTGAGCTCACGGAGGATTCAATTGAGTAGGACACAGAAGGAACGATGAAGGGTTCCCACTGAAATATTTCCAGGAAAGCCCACAATGAGCACTTCAATCTTCAACTAAAAATCGGAGTTTCAGCAATTGCCGTCACTTCTGAAAATATGACGAGAGCATCAATTTTTGGACACCTTTACAAGCAAAAATCCAAGTCCGAAATTTCTTCAAAATCCGGTATTTTACACGGAGACACACATTTTCTTGTACTGCGTTGAAAAGTCATCAACTTTTCGTTCATTAAAGGGCCATCGAGCGTAAATTCGCCTCGTATCACAGAAAATCGTGTCGGAAATCTGGAGTCTAATTATACTGTTGATTGTGTGTGCCGTTACTTCACTTGGTTTTGCTTGGATGTAGAAGTTTCATGTAAGTCAGCGAATGGTTTGTTTTCCAAAATTTTAAAAACTACGGTGCATAAGAGCATTGTTGCGAAACCTAATGAATAGTGACGTGAAATCAGTGACCGATTTTCAATATACCGTACATGTAGTACTTCATCATATCACTAATAATCGACCATGGATCAGCGCTCGTGAAGTTGAATTCCACGTGAATTAGGTTGTTGGTTTCCACGGAAACATTCTTTGTCGCGATCATCAAAATAGTGTGAGGAGATATTTTCGGGATTCAGAAACGTTGTACAAAATGCAAGTTTCTAGGATTGCGTATTCGTTCAGAGATATTGTTTCGAAGTCAATTCGACGAGGGATGTGGACAAATTTCCACAGACACGCGATTGCAAAATGGAGGCAGATGACGATCGTCCCAACACCGTTTTCTCTCGTGGCGGTCCAAAAACCGAATCCTCGCGCAAGAAATCAACCAACACATCACAACGGCGCAAACACAACCGAAAAATTGCCCCTCAACCGATCACTACGAAGGGAAATGGGGAACTGGGGACTCGGGCCCCAGCATGAACCAGAACTGGCGGTTCGCCCCCATCCCAGAAAACCCTCGGGTTGCCAAACTGACTCAGCGCGCGTGTGTGCCTGTGCGTGTACTACCCGAGCCATGGCTTCATAAAAAAAATCCAAGCCCTTCCTCACAACCAATAAAAGTCAAAAGCGTTGTCAAATGGCTTAGTCTTCAGAGACAATTTTAAATTTGGCATAATACTCGCAGATCCCTTAGAAAGAGACCTTGAATTGATCCATCAGGTCCCGAGATACTCAAGCGCCCCCGCCGCCGACCATCACCCCCTCTCTCCCTCTCGCTTCACTCATCCTAACCCAATTTGAAATCTTATCGCCCGAATTAAGAGATAACGGCGGATACTTCGTGGTTTCCCATTTCCCCCTTTTATATTCCGGAGTGCGTGTGTGACAAAAACGTTGTGGAATGATAAAAACAGATCATGCAGGTTTGAACAACGGCTTCATCCCTCTCTTTCTCAATATACCCCTGATCCCTTTTCCCCAAAATGGGAGCTGGCTCCTTGCTCGCTCAGTTGGCAACACCACCCTACCGCCCGCCACCAACATGAGCACCAACACCACCAAATATCCCCCATGCGCAACGTTCCTCCGTCAGGCAGTTATAACATGGCGTGCACAACTTCCCGCTTCCCTCCGGCGCAATCCCCCCCCCCCCCCCCCAACACACACACACACCACTCACGTATTGTACATATACTGTACGCCCCGCAGTATCCTGTGTACAAATGGGACGTGAGTACGTTCTTACAGGGCAGAGATGCGGGGTTTCCAAAGTGTTTCCAAAAGGTAACCATGAACTGAAATGACACATTTATTCTTGAGGAAAGGAAAACAAAATTATGACCTTCTTCAAGTTTACCTTTTGTATATTCCCAAAATTCAATGGGAATTTTGACATTGCATTTGTTGGTCAACTGTACACAAAGACGCAATTCATGCTTCAGCTCAAATCGCATAAAACATTGAAAAGTGTCTTAGATTCAATCCCCAAGTAGTTCCAGTTTTGACACTCAAAACAATATGAGTAAAAAGATTTCCAATGCCTCAAGTCAATTTCAAACTGATGAAAGAATCCTCATTTCAAAGGCAAATGTAATCTTTTAACAAGTGTGTAAGAGGTGAACCGTTGCAAGTGTAAGATTAAATGAATCCCCTGATGCTCTATAAATTTAATGCACTTGGAATGCGCTTCACATACGCAGGTAATTTCTCCCTTCCTTGGCCAAACATTATTTATATATGAGTCTGTTAATAGATTATATCTTTGAAAATTAGAATGCATTTATACTGCATTGAAGTTACTGATATCATTTCATCCGTCATAGCTCTCAAAAATCACTGGAAACCTCAATAGCTTGCTTCATTCAATGCATACTATATTCCTTTTTATAATTGTAACCCAGGTGGTCTGGGCATTCAATCATCTGTGAACCTCTTTATTTTGGGACTTGAAACGACCACAAGATATTTTAAAATCCATAGAATGAGTTTTCTGGGGGGGGGGGGGGTCCAACAGACTGGCAAAAGCACAGAAAAAGTTCTGCAAGTAAGAAAGCATGATGGAGAAATATCACAAACGGAGTGCAACACAGATTCTATTGAAGTACTCAACATGAAATAACATTCAAATTCCTCCGCATTTTGGTTAAAGGATTTCAGCAAAAAGGGCCATGTCCTGTCGAGGATGCCTTCCATCCCAGCCCATGCAACCCATGAAAAGCTAACACAAAGAATAAGAGCACAGAGATTTCAACATTTGAAAAAAACTGGAACACACACTTTTTTTTTCTTGCTGTCCCATACATCCTAACATACGTAACAGTGGGCGATCGAGTAACCAAAATCCCCCGGGGGACCGGCGAAGTCTCTGTCTCCCGTGCCTCTCCTTGTTCCCCGGTACCTGTCCCTTTTCTCCCCGGCGCGCGCGAACCCCATTCATCAGCCAGTGCACATCGCCCGGCGCAGTACGTTCTCTAGGCGGACAAACCACCGCCACTCTGGCGTCCTTCTTCTGATGAAACACATTTTGGTGACATACACAAAATTGCAATTCTCTTTTCTTCCAAAATCCTTGGAGAAGGATTTCCACGGTTGATGTAAGCGAGTATTATCAATAGATAGGTGAATGATTTTCTTCTACCCAAGTTCCTCTGACCAGCATAATGATTTGGGACCCAATGGAAATTCCAACAAATAATCAAACCACTGTTGAGAATTTGAGAGGTCTACCATTCTAAATTATGGAAAATGGCAATCTTGCAATGTCATAAAATTTGGATTATAAATTTTCACTGTGCCAGGGAGCAGAAGCATTTCTCTTGCAAATTATTGGGAAGCTGTTCTGTTATCATTCAAAGTCATGCAAGCTATCATTCAACCCTTCTTGAGATAAAAGGAAATATCTCTTTAATTTGCTTCTAGACAAAATTGGGAAACCTATAGACTGGGTTACTTTTTTTGCTAGACAAATGAAAACAGCAACATTCCCAAGTGAAGATTGCTGCTAAGTGCCCATTGAAATGCGCGCAAGAAACCCATATTTTCCTCCTGGAGATTGAAGACGTCCAGACTTTAAATGTGGCAAAATAAATCCAAAGACAAAGAGAATGAGATATTTTGGTACTTCCAGGGAAAAAAAAAAAAAGCAGTGGCATTTGTCAGTGAAAGGAGTACTGTACATGGTTGTTGTTTCCTCATCAGAAGTTAAGCTGATGATCATTCAACTCTTGATGATAAGCAGGTTTACCTTAAATTTATCCAATGTCAAAATGCAATACAGACAATTTTTTTTTCTTTTTGCTGGGCAATCAACATCAAGTTCTCTTTTTTCTTCAGTGTAGCACCCCTTTTGAATGTGCACTGAAACTTGTGATAGTACAGTACAGTATTCTTTCAAATCTTTTTGAGAATTGAAAACGTCTCAATATAAAAAGTTTTATACCGTTATATGAGAACCACAAAGCAAGTTAGCGATTGAATGCGGAACCTTCCGTTTTTCCAGGCAACCGCACACACCGGGCGTCCGTCCATGCGACCCACCCAAGTTTTCCAAGGGGAAGAGGGAGAGAGAGAGAGAGAACCCGCCAGTGTTTCCTGGCGCGCGCCGCCTCTTAATGACCGCCTTTTCTCCTCCCCCCCTCTGGATATGTCCGGGGTTTCGCTTGTTCCCATCCTGCACACGGTATATTTATTCAATCCCTAGTGTTCACTCGGCCACAGGCGAGGGGACATCCGCACACGCACACACAAAAACCGATTCAGATTATCCCCAGAGTTTTTAAAAACGCTGCTTAAACCCCTCCCGAGTTCCAACGGGCGCGGGCGACGGCACGCGTAACTCAAACCCCTTTTCTTTATTTAATTATCTCTCTTTCTCTCCCCTTCCTGCAATTCATGCGGGTACAGTAGTGTACTGTACTGTACTGTATTTGCTGTCATCAACAGGCACTTGTGAGACCAGTTGGGATTTGCCAGCATGGGGGTGATGTTGGGAATTTGGCAGCCACTTTCTGTGAATTTCCCAAACTGCACCAAACTACAGTAACGTGAAAAATAAATAAATTTAGGGATGGTCTTCAGCAACTGATCCTTTACTGTGAAGGACATTAGGGATTGATTCCAGCTTGAGTTTACATTGAAGAATAAGGGCAGTTCTTTGAATGGCGAATTTTCATTGCAGCTCTTCCCCAGTCATTTTTGTTATATTTATTCGGCAATTGAGAGCATTTTGAGCCTGAATAATTTTTTCTTGGCAGGGTAATGATGAAAAATATTCAAAATGGTTTTGAAAAAGAAAAACCAAACACCCAAAATATGTCAAAAACGAAAAAAAAAAGTTTTGGAAACTAAAAATTCTCTGGAAATATGTTGTTTTGTCTGGGCTTGAAACACACTTGAATGTTATGCTTATTAAAAAAATAATGCTGAGGGTTTGCGTTATAGATTCTGGGCTGCATGCAAACCTAATGCTTATGTAAGTCTATAAAGTTGCATCATTCACTAGTAAAAATTTTTTCATACTGCAAAGTATGTGCAATCTCATGGCAAGTAAACTGACTGAAATTCAGACCAAGAAAGGAAACATCTAAACAAAAAAATCACATCAATCCACTTGAGGTCAAAAATCTCATACTGTACAGGTAGACTCTCTAAAACAATTTTCTTACCATTACTTCCCCATGTTACAGGCATTCTCTCCAAAAAAAAATTCTCTGTGCATTGCATTTTTTTTTCATCACTTGAATTTTGTTGAACATAGGGTCCACTAGCCTTATACTGTAGCAATGCAAATCACATGATTATAAATTAACACACAAACAAAAGCAAGCCTTCATTTTTATTGTATACAGCAATTTTAGGGAAAAAAGGTCAAGTTATTTTCTTACACTTTCCCAGAGCTATTTTCTTTAAAAAAAAGCCAAGAAAAAATGTGCCCGGATGTCAGGACAACGTTTATTTTATTTTATAAAATGCCCGGAAGTTCCATTTGACCAGTCATTGCATTCAGCGACTAGCCAGGAAAAATTAAGGCTCCCTCGGCATTTCGCACCAGTGAACCTCCAAAAAATAAAAATAAAAAAGTTGTTTATATATCCAACCATTCAAGCAATCACTGGCAACATCGCCTTCATGCTCGCTTGGATGCATGCATGCATGCAAGCAGTCAGTCCACCCACGCAATTTTAAAAAGAGAGAGAGACAAGGGGAGAGGAAAGGAAAGGGTCTCCCGTGGGTAACGTAGCAATTACCAGCACTCTTCGCAACCCGCCCAATTTAATATTCACGCCGGACGCCTTTTGCGCGTGACGAATGTGCCACTGGCTGGTTGGTTGGTTGGTTGTTGGTGCTTGATGTGGCACCCTGGGCTAAAAACTATACCCGTGCCTTCACTCACACCAACAGGGGTTATACACAGGATAACTTACACCACAAGATTTTTTCATCAACGATATTTCAGTTGAAAAAAAAAATAATCATGTGGATTCATACCCAAAAAAAAAAAAGGTTCAATTTTACTACTTTGGAAAAGATTTTTTCCCTGTGCTACTATTCTCAGGGTGCGATGCTCATTTAAAAATACTTGTACCGTACTCATCTGAAAAATTGGCACAGGCAGGAAGACAAATTCCCTCAAACTGCCAGATTTAAATGCTGAATTGATTTTAGGCTTGAAGAAATATCAAATTCATGGGCTTTCAAATAAAAAAAAAACATTATGGTTCTCACGGTCAGTTCTGTTTTTGAAATAATAACTGGCTTACCTTTTTTTAAATTAGGCCAAATCGGAGAGAGAGAGAGATTCTTCCCTGAATCAGATTATTACAAGAATGACATTTCTTCAATTATTCGTTCAATTCTCAAAATTTTGCAGAAATTTCCATTCAAACAAGAATCCAGATCTCTCATTAATTTCTGGGTTTAAAGCCTGGCCGAAACATTTTCGGTCCACCCCAACACACGCCCTGGCCAAGTCATTCAGGAAGGTGTAAAATACGCTTCAGAAGTCAGCCATCATTATCATAATCAAGAATTTCAGCGTTTAGTTTTGATTTTTCATTAAAAAATAACACTGTGGACGTATCCGGCGGCCAGCAGAATAAAATAATTAATGATGGCAGGGCGCAAAAGCAAGTTTTATGTCGTGCTTCTCCCCAAGTTTTTTTTATTTCTCCTCCACACACCCAACGAATGTTGTTTTCACGAGAGACAACATCTAAATAATTACTTTAAAATAAAGTTGGGTACATTTGAGGCACAATAGAACGAGCTAAAATAATGCGAAAAAACAATTAATGAATTTTAAAAATTCAACATCGGTTCATGCGCTGCACAGCAGGAAAAAAATAATAATCGCAATAATTATTCGACGACGGCTACGAAACGGGGAACTTTATATTGACGAAAAGTTTATTCAAAAAATGGAGTCGGGATATTTCTCCAAAAACCGTTTCGTAATTTAAGCGTAAAAATACGAGAGACAGAAAAAAAAAACATGTTTGAACTGAAACAGGATACTGGCGCTCATGTTACGTCAGCTTCGCTTTGTCCTAGCTTCATTTTCCGATAACAACCGACTGAAAATTAGTAAGAAAAGAGAGAGAGAAGCAAGCGATGGAACGAGAAAATATGTCCACAAATTATAATAAATTCTCCCCGGTGTCACGCCACTAACAGGCACACGCCCAATCGTCTAACCCACCAGGGGGAAAAAATAATAATAAAAAAGCTCAATGACTTCTACAAGATCAGCGTATTCATTCAAGATTACCATCCCGCATTATCCAGTGGGGGAAAATGATTACGAAAAATGTTGTCACGAGTACAAATATTCAAAATGAAATAAACAAACAAATTCGGGCAGGATACAGTTGGACCTTGTTAGCTCAAAAATGTCTCCATTCGGAATTACTATATTTTATCTCTTGTTAGAATTCTCTTTAGAACGCTTTTTAAAAATACCTCGTTAACTCGAAGACTTTCCCACTCAATCTAACTGCAAATCAAATTTAGAAATACAGTACCTTAGGGTTATTATTCCGGGGATCCAGTATTAAAATAAGATGGAATAAAAATATCGCAGCTTGACAATTTTTAAGAAAAAGCAATAGATCAACTTGGAAAATTTAACTTCGCTTCCAAAATCACGAACAAATAAGTTGCACAACTCAATTTTTCTTTTAGAAAATTCAAATGACCCTTGTTAGACGCATAACACATTTTTCTGAGAATGAATTTTGAAATTTAGATTAAAATTTCAGCTAAATTATCCTGTTAAGTTTTTCTCCCATACAATTCTCTTTGCCACTTTAATTTGAGCCTAGATATATTTTTACTCATGATATAGTCTTTAACAATATATTTCTTTAAACTTGGGTGAATGGGTTGAAAGTATGACACACACACACACGCACAAAATGTAAGAAATTCCTGAAAACTTATATACTCCATTATTTTTGAACCTCCCTAAGTCAAATTTTTTTAAAGTCCCCATCTGAATTCACTTGAAAAGAATGTATTGAAAACCTCCCTAACTCAAAGTCTTTTTCTCTCAAACCTCTGTCAGTCAAATTTTCTGCAGCCTTTTTGGCTATTATTTTCTTGATACAGTACATGAAATAGAACAGCAATAAAAGAAGTAATTTGATGTGTTTTAAAAGGGAATTGACAGATTAATTGGGCAACTGAACCCTTGCCTCCAAGTTCAGCATGCTGTAAACTCAAATTTCTAAGGCCCAGAATATCACCATTTACAATTTCCTGAAATTCTTTTAGGATTCCCTAACAAAATGCTTTTTTCCCTAACTAAAAATCTCCCTGAATGGAAACCTCTGTAAGTCGAATTTTTTTGCTGGTCCCTTGAAATTTGACTCAGAGAGGTTCACCTCACTTTTTGAGCTTACTTTTGAAAAAAAGAAAAACAGGTGCAACAGGTATTTGAGGAAATGTCATAACACAGTAAAGAACTTGAAAAATAGTTTCCAAACACAGCACTGTACTGCATTCCATTCAATATGGTGAAACGCAGTTATTTTTTATTTTTAAACATTTGGTAACCCTGGGAAGCAACCCAAGGACTCACGGACACACCAATCCGTGACGTCACTGCCGGACACGCGCAGTCACAGAGCTCAGCATCCGAATCGGGTCGGTTTGAACGTTAGATCACAACCCACTTCATCATTCGGTTTCGCCTCCGCTTTTTCTACTCATTTCTCCACAAGGGCTACTTTCAAACTACACATTAACTCGATTTTCAACGCAAAAAAAGTAAGCCCCTCGAGATCTACTTGACAGATTCATATTTATTCGTCACAGGAACACGAGAAACAGTCGCTCCTCCTCAAATAAATCTAACAGGAAACCCAGTGCAATTTTTGACATACAGTAGGTGAACTTTCATGCCCTGAGGGTCTGATGTAATTTTGTTAAGAATCAAGAGGAATTTAATTAAGAGCATAAAATGTGGGTGCTCGTCATGTCTGATTCTGATAGGGAATTTTGAACGAGTTTCAAGCGAGCAGTAAAAAAAAAAAAGGAAATGATGGAAAATTGGCAATCAATTCAACTACTGTATAATTCAATCCATATTCAAATCCCTGATGTACTCTATTTTCAAAATACACTTGGAGTCTCTCTACAACTTTTTTCTGGTCTGGAAATTTGTAGGGGGGAAAAGAAAAAAAATGTTATTCGTGATATTCCGAGCATTAAATTGCTTCTTGAATGAGTTGACATGATGCTGATTTTGGGGAGCGAGGGTTTATTTGCACAATTAGTCTTTCCTTTCAAAACGCACCACGTTACAATTTTTATGGCTCCCCTCGTTCTTGTGCCAATGAAGTAATGGTAAAAAAAGCCTAAAAAAATTCGATTTATAGTCCTGTATGTTTTAATGCATTGTTTCTAAGGGTATTCGACGTGAGGAGGTTTTTAATTTTATTATTGTTTGGAGTCACAGGCATTTTTAAACTTTCAGAAAATTTGAAATGGAGGCAAACAACTTTAGGAAAGACCACGATGAATTTTGCGGGGGAGACGAAAAAAAAAATTACTGGTTCTCTCGCTAACGAACATAACTCTGAAAATCACTCTTTTTCGAGATGCCTATTTCCTATTCAACCGCTCATTCATTCATTCAGTCATTCATTCGCACCCACTCACTCAATTCTTCGCCATTCTTCTTTTTTGACTATAACTCTCTCTCTCTTTCTACGGAGAACATAAATAGAAGAAAATCCAGCGAAAGATACGCAAGAAGGAGCCAAATCCGAGCCCCACACTGGCTTCGACTTGAAAGAGAAACCGTATCACCATTTCTGAACAGATTTAAGAAAAAATAAAATAAAAATAGGTGGAGGGAGAAAAAAAGGAGAAAGACGGGGCTGGATGAATGAATGAATAAATTGTGCTGAATCATCCTTCGTCCTCGGATGCGAAATTGAGAAGGATGTATGCAAAGTATGAGAACTCCCTAGGATAAGCCATCTACGAATCCCATTTTCCAATCCCAGGTCTATTTTTCCTTCCTTCTTCTTCTTTTTTTTGTTGTTGGAGGAAATATATTGTCATGCAATTTTTCGGCGGAGAATTTCGCGAGATAATTCAAAAAAATAATTTTTGTGACGACGAATCTATTGGGATACAACGTCTTGATGGACTTCTCCGTTAACTTCAACTTCGCAAAAATTAGTAGCAAATTTTTCAATAATTTTCATACCCCACAAAATAGATTCAACTTCCGAAAAATACTGCTTTGCTAGTCAATAATCATTTTCAGCTATAAAAAGTCGTCTTTAGTTAATTTCTCAGGCATTTTCCGAATTAGTTTCATCAAATAATATTCATTTCGACAGAACTCACGTTAAATGCAACAAAAAATCACAAGTAATGCATAATTAAGGTACTGAGCATAATTCATGAATGAATGATTTAAATAAATACACAGACGCGAAAGAAACGCCTCGAAAAATATATTCAAAAACACACAAAAACGACTTTTCGCAGTCTCAATTGCACAACATTCACGATGTAAAAATCAATAATCAAATTTCCCCAAATTTATTGAACATGGCAGTTCTCGAGACTTCCACCTTCAGAGAAGAATTCGATGAAAGAATGCGCAAAAAAATAGAAAAGTAACTAGAGTCAACCATCATTATCTTTTTTATGCTCGGACGGAATACGGAGAAAAAAAACCATCCGAAAGCGAAGAAAAACGGACTTTAAAATGAGCAACATGAATAAAAAAAAAAGGGATAAAAGACTACTATTACTACTACTACTAGTGGTAGTACTGTAGCATAGTATAGAGGCAGTTTAGCAGCAGCTGCCACTAAAGAAAACCCTGAGCGTTGCTTCAACTCCTGGCTCAGAACTGCGAGAGATGGAAATGAGTCCCAAATCGGCCATATCCCGCAAATGTCGACACGATTCGAACACGTAATAAAACCCATTTATATCCCTCTGCCTTCCTTCCTTCCTTTCGGAACTCTAACCCCTCCCAGAAAATCCAAACCCCCCAGACACACACACACACACACACACACACACACACAAGAAAGCGCGAACCTTTTTCTGCGCTTATGTTCAAGTATTATGATTCTTTCATGGCATCAATACTGAATTGCCTCGACGCCAAAAATAATTTACAGTAAAAGGCAATTCTTTTTTCCAACCCAATGCTTGTACGGTATTTTTCTACTGTGCATTCATAGTTTAGGATACAGTATTTACTAATTATGAAAGCATTCGAGTCTTCTACAACGGGATTGAATTTCGTCAACCGATTCATTGTTTTTCGACGTTCACAAAAACCATAAAAATTTACGTTTTATTTCTTGGAATTGGTGAAAAAATTAATCATTTGCACACGACACGAGCATCAAATTTGAATCTCAAATATTTCCAGGACATATCTTTCAGTACAATACAAATTAGATTTGGATGCATTCTATTTCTAGTGACAAGAGGTCAGAAATCGTTCCTCAGGGAAAAAGTACTCCTCACATGAAGAAAATACTGTAATTCGCATGACGGGATTTTCGCAAGCAAAATAGCACAAAGCTAAAAAAAAAAAAATTCGCGTTTAAACTTCTGCTTATTCTGTAAAAAAAAGGCATCCTTTGAAAACCCTCATGAATGAATTTCGGATACAGTATTTTCTTGAAAATTGCCATAATTTTATGCTCTAAAATTTTAAAATTTCATTCCATAAACGTTCGGAAATTCGTATGTTTTGGGCGTCATAAGCAATTTTTTGGGTGACTGTCTCCAGAGGACTGAAGATTTTTCAATTCACGGAAAATTACAATTTCCCTCACGTCAAGAAAGATTATTCTCTTTACATACTATATTTCGCTCGCATTTCTCATTCAAAATTCGATATTTAACACACAACTTGAAAACAAGGTCGTCCCAGAAAGAAGCAAATCAGGTCGCCACCCCGTTTCCTTTTCCAACTCGACCTGCTTCGGTCGTTAGTTTTATCCCGCACTGTAAATATAAGGCTCTTCTTCATCCATGGCCCAGGATTCCCATCATTTGAAAAACGAAAATATAAAAAAAAGACAAACAGTAATTAGACAGGCAAAATTGCCCCATCTCGAACCCAGACACACAAGCAACCGACAGGATGGGAAAAAACCCCGTGCTTTCTTTTCATTTTCTTTTCCCCTCCCCAGGTTTTCTGAACGTCGGGACAAACAGAACAGCAACGAAAGTTTAAAACAAAAAATCCAAAATTTAATTTTTTTTACTCTACTCTGATTTAATTTGTTCAAAAAAAGTGCCGCTTAGGTTGAGGGGGGGAGTGAGGAGAAACGGACCGAATTTCAAGCTCTGAAATTCCTTGTTTGCAGGAGACAAGATGCAAACACACGGTCCTTGTTTACTGTAAAAGTCCATTCAACAGCTTGTTCGGCGCAAGTTCCCAAAGCTACTATTTTTTCGGCGCTTTTTCTTTGAACTAAAAGATCAGTAATACGAACAAAAGACAAAAGGTTCACTTCATTCCTTGGGTTTCCCTGATGCCCCCGAAGAAGAAGAAAAAAAAAAACTTGACAAAAACCCTCCCAAGTCTGCGAGAATGAAGAAGAAACGGTTTCAAAATACATGGGGTGACTTGAACTTTCCCGACTCGAATTTGACACAAGTCAATCTTCTCCCCAGTGCTAAAATTTATCCAATGCCAAAAAATCATAATATTGTATCCACAGGTCAACGTTTCATCGCGAAAAAACCAACGTTTGTCGAGATAGAAAAAAAAATACACGTTTCTGTTGAATTTGAAAGCTTTCATCAGGATTCACCACTTGCGACGGTTTGACAATTTATGCTCAATTAAAATTGAGCATTTAAAATTATATTTAAATTATATTTATATTTATACTTATTTAAAATTTATATCCCTCATAAAGACCAAGAGAACCTATAAAAAATGTTCGCTTCAAATCTTCTTCGTAAATTGAAGATTAAAATCAAATACAGTCTTGGTCTTCCAGGAATAAAATATGCTGATTCTCGTATTGGCAAAAAATGAGAAAAAACACGATAAAATGAAAAAAAAATTAAAATTAATTTTAGCTGGCGATGTTCTCAAAGAATCACCGAGAAAAATATGCGTTCGGTTCCAAATCCCTAAATACTCAAACTGAAAAAAAAAAATTACACGCCATCGGATTTCTACTACTTGCCATGATTTTATGCTCTAAAATTTTAAAATTTCATGCCATAAACGTGCGGAAATTCGTAAGCTTTGGACGTCATAAACAATTCTTTTGTGACTGTCTTCAGCGAACTGAAGATATTTTAATTCACGGAAAATTGCAATTTCCGTGAAATTTGAGAAATTGAATTGAAATTTGAGTCTGTTGCCCAACTTATTTTCCTCAATTTGAATAAAAGCCAAGCCAGGGAGTCAAACCGTCGACAGACGAGTTCCATACAACATTTCACGTATCCACGAAACAACCAAGCATTTGACTGCCACTTTCGCAAAAGGGGTTTCGAACATAAATCACGGATGGATTCCGCCAAAGGGGGGTTCCAACAACATTAAAAAAATATATATATACAGTATAGAGGAGGGGAAACTGTCGTCTTAACTGACTGAAACCCCCCTCCTTGCTATTCACTTTGACTTCCATGTCACAACAGCTGCTTCTCGTCACACAAGACGACGAGATGAACTTTCACAAGGAAGATTCAGTTGGAAAAATAAATAAATAAAATGAGAAAATTTCGTATCTTTTTCAAGGCTGGGAAGGAATTTCCCCCAACCCCTTTTTTCCCCCCGACGTCGGGACTACTTTGGAACCCTCTCGGCAGGGGTTTAGACAACCGACACCTGTGTTTAGGGCAATAAACTGGCGTCACCGGAATTTCCACGACGTCAGACAAATTACGAATACTGTACTTGCTTTCAGAAATTTGTCTAGAAGTTTATGACCATGTTTCAAGGATGGGGGGAATCAAAAGTTCTCTGGATGATGAAGACATTACCTTTAAAATTCAGTTCTTTGGGGAATCACATTTCTGAGTAAGTCTCTTCCGAAATAATAAATTGCTTCCACGGTGAAGGACATTTTCTGATATTTAAGCCCTACCATGAACAATTTTTTGCTTTATACAGTTGCAAAAACATTGACACATTTTTACTTGGAAGATTTTCGGCACACCCGGGAAATCACAATTCCGAGTCAGGTTTCTCTAAAAGTGAATCGCTTTTTAATGCGATGGAAATTCTCTAAAATTTGTAAACTTTTCTGGATTATTTTTTCCACTGAAAAACATGAATGTGAGACAGAATAACATCATTTATTCTCACAATACGACGTAATTCCAATTTTCTGCACACTCTCCATTTCATGAGCAAAAAATACTTCAGTTTCTCCAAAGCCATCAACTTGTACTAAAAGTTAAAACATTTTATTTTATTTTCCAGAAACTGATTAAAACCAAAAGAAGAAAAACAACGCAATTTATAAAAAAAAAAAAGCCTGAACAACGGCTGTTTGGTGTCGATAGGAAAAAAAAAAACTTCCTGCCAAATCATCCGAACAAATTTTGCGGAAATAAACAGCAATTTTGCAGAAAAGAAAGAAAGAAGAAGAAGAAGATGAAAAAAGGGGGTGGCTATGATATTTTCTGGCAAATCTCCGGGTTGCAGGGAAACCCCATTATTGCGCATGATTTCCTTCGCGCACCGGCGGCTAAAACCCATCAATACTTTTCCCTTGGCAGCTTAACATTTTTCATAATACTGTAAAGTATTTCTCTTTTGAAAAACGCACAGAAGCATCGCAGTGAAATTTCAAAATCTAAACCAGTGCAAAATCACGAAAACCCAGTTTGATTTCTCGAAACACAAGTTGATTAATCCTTTTTTCTAAACGCTAAAACACTTCTAAAATAATGATACAGGCATCCATGAAGATGTTCCTAATTAATTTTCTGACATCACACACATGCAGTAAATGAATGCTAATATTTCCCCTCAAATTGTTGGCTAGAAAAATTGACCTCAAATCAAGTGCCTTGAAAGAAAGAAATATCGGCCAAAGCTTTGCAAAATTCTAGACCACAAAACACTGTTCCATTTCAAGAAAAAAATAAAATAAGAATAAATCCTTGCCCAAAATGGGAGAATGAACGTTCGGAAAATAAGGAAAACCCCCCTGCGAAACCCCCCTTCTTTGCGCCACCTAATGGGGGGTCAAGGGAAGACCCAGCCGGGCTAAAGGCGCTTTTGGGTGGTGCCCAGCATTGCTCTAAAAGACCGGGTGACGGCGCTTAGTAGGGCTAAAGGCGTTGTCTAAATTTGGACATTTTCTACATGTTCTCATCGCAAATTTTGGAAACGCGAATTTTCATTCTTGGCACTTAAAAAAAAATAAAAAATCATGGGATACACTGCGTCAAATTTCTTCTGCGATCGTATTTTCAAGAGTGGTCAAGTAAAAATATTGAAACGAAATTCCGCACCAGCAAGACAAGCCCTGATTTTTTGTTTCCAAAAATAATTTCCGGGTCTCAAATTACACGTGGACTCTCTACAACGAATATCTCACGACAAAATTCGTTTTAGAGAGAATTTCATCGAAGAAAACCCCCATGGGACCAGAAAAGGATTCGTCACACAGAAACCGTCGTTTTAGACAAGATCGCTACAGAGAAAGTCCATTTGTATGGCGTTAATAAATTTCATAAGTTGTGCAATCTGGTCTGATTTTAGCGCATAACATTTCAATTTGATTTTTCTTTCAGCAGAAAAAAAAAAAAACGGCAACAGCAGTTAAATTCGAGAAACCGTGATATTGTTCCTTGTCGCATGACCTCATCCATGTGCTAGAAAATTTCAGAACATTGACAGCCGATAACAAACCGTGAAGTTTTTTTTTTTTTTTTTTACAAAAAATACTACTTCGAAATTCGAGAAACCGTGATATTGTTCCTTGTCGCATGACCTCATCCATGTGCTAGAAAATTTCAGAACATTGACAGCCGATAACAAACCGTGAAGTTTTTTTTTTTTTTTTTACAAAAAATACTACTTCGACACACACAAGGCCAAAAAAACCAAACCAAAGTCAAGAAGGGATGTTCAACGCCTCCAGCACTGAATGCATAAAGAAATACCGTATCGTACACCCATTGAAAAAAATAAATCTTCCATGTTACAACGACGTTTCCCAGATTCAAGACAAGAAGATGAAAAAAATTCCAGGAAAAAAAAACATGAGTGAAAACAAGCCAGAGCTCGGAAACATATCATTATTTGCTAGAGAGAGAGAGATGCGGGATGAAGCCATCAGAAAATCTGTCTCGAAATAAAAACGACATCCCACACACACACACACATATACACGGGCCACAACAAGAAGGAACCCTCGTGTGTTTTTTCCCTTAGAACTCCCGACAAGATCCTCGTGGGCAGAGCGTGGAATCAAGGCCAGCACTAGACGAAGATGATCAGGAAAGATTACATACGAAAAAAACTTGGCTACAAAACTCGCTCATGTACATACTGTACGAACGTCGTCCACGGGTTTCACTTCACTGGGAAAACAAGACAAAACAAAGGCTTCAATTTCTGGCCATTCAATCCCAAGGTGGAGTTGAGAAAAGCGAGGAACCATCGAAAAAAAAAAAACTAACCCATTTCACAGCGTAAAATAACGAAAATAATTTCCCGAGTCCGAATAAAAAAAAAATACGCATAAAATTATTTTAAATATTCACTAAATCGGAATTTTGACCGTTGCAATTTTTTTTTTCACTCGAAAGCAAAATTATAATTAGCACAAAACTCGAATTTCTTGATCAACTACCTGAAATTAAAATAAAACATTAATTAAAATAAAAGGCAAATACGAAGGTTGGTTCATAAGTTTCAAGAATTTTTGGGTACAGTAGATCCAACGGAGTTTCAACAATTCAATTTTTTTTTGCTCGCATAACCACATCATTTGGCGAAAATCCGGTGCTGTTTAACCTACTCTCCGCCAATTTCAATGCAGTTTTTTTAATGTGATAAATCCAACGATCCGAACAGAGCCAAAACAGTGAACATGATTTTTGCCACTGTTTTGAGCATGAAAAAATGCATTGAAATCGGCGGAGTATGTTGAACATTACTGAAGTGTTGCCGAATAATGGGGCTATGCAAATAAAAATAAACAAGGAATTGCTGAAACTCCGTTGGATCTACTGTACTCAAAAAGTCTCAAAACTTATGAACCAACCTTCGATAATAACTGGTATTCAAATTAATACCAACTTCTTGAACTTTTTCTTCACCACACTGTAAAAAGTTCGAAGCATAACCTTAAATATTTTCGAAAACTCATGATTCAAAATGCAAATCTCACAAATCTTCCGACAATTAATTTTTCCAGCCACAATATTTTTATATAAAATATAAAACTCGCAAAAATAATTAAACTCAATTCTTGGAATGTCACTAAAATGCTTCATATTCCATTTGGAAAAAGGAGAGTACCTTTTGTAAGCAAAAAATTTAGAGTCGCCAGCCAATCTTTTTCCAAGTTCAAAATCATAAGCGCTTTCAAGAATAGACAACGTCTCAAATTTACATGAAAACAGTAGTTGCAGTGACGAAAACGGAAGAAAATTGAGGGTTCACTCTACGATTTTTTTTTTCTTCCTTCCAAATACAGATGATGTAAAAATAAAATAAAAAAGATAAGTAAACCCACGGGATTCTTGATGAAACGTACGCACACGGATTTCGAGAGGCGTCAACCTGTTCTCCCGACCTCACCCATCATTGTCTACTTTGCACCTTCACTACAACACACACAAACACGCCGACTTGGTCTTTTTTCTTAAATCTCTTTCTTCTTTTCGATACGAATCATAATTTTCTTGTTCCCTCGCCGAGGATAAATAACTAATTTTGAAAAGAATATTGAAACGCGTACCCATCAATCGCGATAACGAACGCGGAAACGAAACCGACGACNCGCGGTGGATTACCCCCCAGTTCCCTTCTGGGTCGGCCCGATTTCCGCGAAAACCCACCACGGGTCGTAACGAGATTTTCTGGCCCACTGCCGCGAATCATCCCGATTTCCGCAACAGATTTAAACCCCCATTTTCTACATGTTCTCATCGCAAATTTTGGAAACGCGAATTTTCATTCTTGGCACTTAAAAAAAAAAACAAAATCATGGGATACACTGCGTCAAATTTCTTCTGCGAGAGGGGGGTCAAGTAAAAATATTGAAACGAAATTCCGCACCAGCAAGACAAGCCCTGATTTTTTGTTTCCAAAAATAATTTCCGGGTCTCAAATTACACGTGGACTCTCTACAAGAAATATCTCGCGACAAAATTCGTTTTAGAAAGAATTTCATCGAAGAAAACCCCCATGAGACCAGAAAAGGATTCGTCACACAGAAACCGTCGTTCTAGACAAGATCGCTACAGAGAAAGTCCATTTGTATGGCGTTAATAAATTTCATAAGTTGTGCAATCTGGTCTGATTTTAGCACATAACATTCCAATTTGATTTTTCTTTCAGCAGAAAAAAAAAACGGCAACAGCAGTTAAATTCGAGAAACCGTGATATTGTTCCTTGTCGCATGACCTCATCCATGTGCTTGGAAATTTCAGAACATTGACAGCCGATAACAAACAATGACGTTTTGACTTTTATCTCACAAAAAATACTACTTCGACACACACAAGGCCAAAAACAAAAAAATCCAAACCAAAGTCAAGAAGGGATGTTCAACGCCTCCAGCACTGAATGCATAAAGAAATACTGTATCGTACACCCATTGAAAAAAGTAAATCTTCCATGTTACAACGACGTTTCCCAGATTCAAGACAAGAAGATGAAAAAAATCCCAGGAAAAAAAAAACATGAGTGAAAACAAGCCAGAGCTCGGAAACATATCATTATTTGCTAGAGAGAGAGAGAGAGATGCGGGATGAAGCCATCAGAAAATCTGTCTCGAAATAAAAACGACATCCCACACACACACACACACATACACGGGCCACAACAAGAAGGAACCCTCGTGTGTTTTTCCCTTAGAACTCCCGACAAGATCCTCGTGGGCAGAGCGTGGAATCAAGGCCAGCACTAGACGAAGATGATCAGGAAAGATTACATACGGAAAAAACTTGGCTACAAAACTCGCTCATGTACATACTGTGCGAACGTCATCCACGGGTTTCACTTCACTGGGAAAACAAGACAAAACAAAGGCTTCAATTTCTGGCCATTCAATCCCAAGGTGGAGTTGAGAAAAGCGAGGAACCATCGAAAAAATAAACTAACCCATTTCACAGCGTAAAATTACGAAAATAATTTCCCGAGTCCGAATAAAAAAAAATTACGCATCGAATTATTTGAAATATTCAATAAATCGGAATTTTGAACGTTGCCGTGTTTTTTCACTTGAAAGCAAAATTATAATTAGCACAAAACTCGAATTTCTTGATCAACTACCTGCAATTAAAAAAAACATTAATTAAAATAAAAGGCAAATACGAAGGTTTGTTCATAAGTTTCAAGACTTTCTGAGTACAGTAGATCCAACGGAGTTTCAACAATTCAAATTTTTTTGGCTCGCATAACCACATCATTTGGCGAAAATCCGGTGCTGTTTAACCTACTCTCCGCCAATTTCAATGCAGTTTTTTTAATGTGATATATCCAACGATCCATTGTCTCGGTTTTGTCACTTGTACTAAAAACGGTGACAAAACTCGTACTTTTTTACGTAACTTTAGCCGCCTCATACAACTTGTAATGACTTCACAACGGCTTATTACCCCGATACGTTTATTTTTAAAACAAGGAATTGCTGAAACTCCGTTGGATCTACTGTACTCAAAAAGTCTCAAAACTTATGAACCAACCTTCGATAATAACTGGTATTCAAATTAATACCAACTTCTTGAACTTTTTCTTCACCACACTGTAAAAAGTTCGAAGCATAACCTTAAATATTTTCGAAAACTCATGATTCAAAATGCAAATCTCACAAATCTTCCGACAATTAATTTTTCCAGCCACAATATTTTTATATAAAATATAAAACTCGCAAAAATAATTAAACTCAATTCTTGGAATGTCACTAAAATGCTTCATATTCCATTTGGAAAAAGGAGAGTACCTTTTGTAAGCAAAAAATTTAGAGTCGCCAGCCAATCTTTTTCCAAGTTCAAAATCATAAGCGCTTTCAAGAATAGACAACGTCTCAAATTTACATGAAAACAGTAGTTGCAGTGACGAAAACGGAAGAAAATTGAGGGTTCACTCTACGATTTTTTTTTTCTTCCTTCCAAATACAGATGATGTAAAAATAAAATAAAAAAGATAAGTAAACCCACGGGATTCTTGATGAAACGTACGCACACGGATTTCGAGAGGCGTCAACCTGTTCTCCCGACCTCACCCATCATTGTCTACTTTGCACCTTCACTACAACACACACAAACACGCCGACTTGGTCTTTTTTCTTAAATCTCTTTCTTCTTTTCGATACGAATCATAATTTTCTTGTTCCCTCGCCGAGGATAAATAACTAATTTTGAAAAGAATATTGAAACGCGTACCCATCAATCGCGATAACGAAGCGCCTTTGCTTTGGCTGCTGGCGGGTGCAACTTGACATAGGCTACTTGTAAGTGGCTGTGACTAAGTTAGTAGCTTTTTTGGTACTTAATATAAAAAACAACGACTTTTATTACTTACTAGTTGTGGCCAAAAATTGAGCGTCAGGTTTGACCAGAAAATAAAACAGGGGCCGCATTGCGAAAAGTTTCCAACATCTGAGCAACGTTGAAAATATATATAATGTATTCTTAAAAAATGTTATTCAGGAAAGATCTCTTTTTGAATTAAAAACAATTCATTTTCAAGCGCAGCTCAACTTTTTCAGCGGTCAGCTTCAGAACCAGATATATTTCAAGTTTTAAATTTGATCAATTTTGCATGCATGGAATTGTTCAATTTTCTAATCGGGACCTGAGAAATGTTTAATCCGTAGAGAATGTGTCAGAAAAAAAAAAATCACAATTGCAAGCATATTTTCATACAACTAATGGATTTTTCCTCCGAGTTGCTCACGGAAATCACACAACCCCTCTCATCCAACTGAATTTAAAGACTAAAAATGTCTTACTAAAATCCAACTCGATCTCTTTCGAGAACGTGTGATTGAACACGAACAACTAGACAAAATTAATTAAGTCGTAGAATTAATAGAAGATGACTGGAGATAATGCACCAAAATACAATGCAATAAAATATTGTACTTTTATACTACGACAGGTTGAATGACTAACGGACGTTTCATGACGAATTAAAAAATTCAAGGAAGAGTGTCACAGAAAAAAAAGCTCATAAAACCCACGCTTCAGTACGATTCAGATAATTTATTCAATTTCGTCAAGGTATTTGTAACTCTGCAAAATATTCTCCTGATGAAACGAAATAAAATAAACTTACCCTCCTCTTCATTCTCGTGGCTTTTCCAAACAAATCATCATCCCACAAAGAAATAACAAAATAAACTGGCAACACTTCCACTCATTGAATCACTGCATCAACCAATCAATCAATCGATCGTCTCATCTCGTACTCAAGTTCCCACTAACGAATCCCTGAACCCCACACAACCTCTTTTTTTTTCTCGAAGCCAGCATCAGAAAAGAAACCCTCAGATTCGCGGAGGCGGCCCATAAAAATGCCTCTCGACACAGAAACACCATCGCAGCACAATCAGAGCACACAGACGATTTCCCCATAATCCAACCTATAAAAAAAAACAAAATAAAAAATAATAGAAGGTAAGTTTTTATTTTATTTACGCGCTATTTATTAGCTTTTGTGACACCCAGAGGGAGAGAGGGAGTGACATGGATATGCGACAATAGTGTCCCTTGTGCCCTGCCAACTATGCTTTGGGCGGCGGTTTCATTCCGTTTCATAAACCAGCGCCGGTGTTTAAAACGTCGCGATACAAAACGGAGATACCCCGGCACTAGAGCATTTTGATCAGGGGCGTGGGGCACACGCCAAGAAAATGAGCCCTTCCATTGGGCTAAATGAATCTTGCTCAAGACCGAAACGTAGATTACAAAAGAAAAAAAAACTGAAAGCATCACTAGGGTATGAGGGTGGAGGTGCAAAAGATGAAGGAAAAGAAAACAAAACAGCCCTGAATGGGGTCAAGTGAGAGCCAAGCTCCAATGAGTGTTGAAACAACTCAAGTTTTCAAGCTATGGTAACGTACTCTAACCATTTCCCAGAATTACAAAATAATCCCCTTCCTCAAAATCACGATATCTTATCTGCTCTGATTCTAAAAGTAAAACCTTTTGAAGGTTAATTATAATTAGTAACATAGAAGCAGCTCCTTTTCATAGCATCATCATCAGTTATCAGTATTAGTTCAATTGTTTTAATCAACTTATTAGGCTACTCTTGCAAGTTGAGTTTGATTGAGTTGTTTTATTCAGATATTCTGCAAAATGCAGTGAGACCCCCACATGCGGACACCTTGACCTGTGGACAATTCAACATAGGGACACTTATATTCTCATGAAAAATTAATAAAAAAAAGGCCCAACATGAGGACACTGACTCAACATTTTGTTATAAAATTGCATATGCATTTCAGGCCAAATTACAAGAAACAGATATTTCCAACCCTAAAATTGATAGTAAGAAAAGTTCTTTGGCATTTCTCTCACCAATTTACCATCCATTTAGCAAATTAAAAAATTACCTCCAGCAGAGAGGGACTTCCTTCTCTCTTTTTTACTTGAATATTATTTTTACAGAGAATGCTATTATTTCTATGTAATGTACAGAGGTATCAGTATTCAATTCCCCAGATGTCCATATTGTGTTGAAATATGTTGATTGGAATCAGTTTAAATTGGGAGACAAATTTTTTTAATGGAATTATGGTGAGTATTTTATACATAAAACACCAATTAAACATTAAATAATGCAAANGAAACAGATATTTCCAACCCTAAAATTGATAGTAAGAAAAGTTCTTTGGCATTTCTCTCACCAATTTACCATCCATTTAGCAAATTAAAAAATACCTCCAGCAGAGAGGGACTTTGTTCTCTCTTTTCACTTGAATATCATTTTTACAGCCAACATTTGTATGTACCGTGCAGAGGTATCAGTATTCAATTCCCCAAATGCCCATATTGTGTTGAAATATATCAATTGGAATCAGTTTAAATTGGGAGACAATTTTTATTTTCATGGAATTATTGTCAGTATTTTGTACATAAAAGACCGATTGAAAATTATATAATGTAAGTCTAAGGGAAAATGAGACATGACATAGGGACATTTTGACTTAGGGACACTCTTGATGCAAAAATTATGTCCGCATCCTGGGGTCTCACAGATACCCTGTGGAATTCTTAAAAGGAATTCCCAGTCCCTGTCCCTAGCTGATTATTGTGTTTTACTTATTAGCACTCAACATCAAATTATATTGGCAACATTTGTCATCTACACAAGCTTAAAAAAATTTCTTAAAAAAATCCCATTTTTCTAATGTACAGCATTGGAAAAAATGGTATAAAATTCGTGTAATTCAACCATATTCAAATGACTTTTCCCAGTGAATATCCATCTTATTTCTTTGATCCACTCCAGAAAGATGCTGGGGAGTGGCCAGTAGCTGGAACTCGCTCATTCACTCACTCACTCACTCCAATCGCTGTAGTATTAATCACTTTTTCCGCCCAGTGGGGAAAAGAAAACGCTTTTCTCCATCATCGCACTTTCAGCCCTCCCACGCATTCCGATACCCTGTGAAACTTGAAACCTTGTTGTAATGAAAAGAAAGAAGAAAAAAAAAATTCGTGTTTCCCGTGTTCATTTAAAACCGAAGGACAAACTTCTTCTGGGAAAACACACACACTGACTTCCTCGCGTAACGTAAACATCATCACAAGTTGGCCTTTTATTTTTCGTTTCATTGTTTTTTCGAAAATCTTTTTCTGAAGAAGAAAAACTGAACTCTGAAATGTATTTTGTCGATGCGATAACTGAGCGTTCTTTTTTTTATACACGAGGAGCCAAAGATATTCCAGGCAATTAACGCAGTACCTGAAGTTTCCAACACGCGAGAGTACTTCGACATGTGAACACTGTTATTGGGTGTGAAAATCGCGTAACACTGGTTTCGTCGTATGAGATCTAAATGAAATTGATACAATTTTTGATACGAGGTTTCGTTCCAGGGGAATCGACAAATTTCGCAGCATTCTTGGAATTGTAATTTTGTTGATGCCAATCATCAAACGAAAAAAAACACGAAAACTAAGTATCGATCACCATGGAAACATACGCTGGATTTCAACAAATTTCAATCAAAATTTCATTCGCAAGCAAGCCTGCAAAATTGAAACCAAAGCATAGTTTTTTTGGGCGCATAAGCCGCTGAACGCAAAATTGAAACCATGTTAATGACCATGAAAGTCTAGATTAATTTTTGAAAAAGGTTCGACATAAATTCGACGCGTTTCAAGAGGATCTGGAAAAAATTACAATAATGATAGGCAACATGAAATAAATATGTAAGAAATTTCGTTCAACACCAGACTTTTAATGCACTCTTTTCCTTTTTGCCCTGCTTGACCATAACAATTAACTGATGATCGGGTTCAAAAAGTTCAGCTTCAAAATACTGCACATCATTCTTTTCGTCTTCACAGAAAACCCAGAAAAATGCGATTTGATAAAATGCTTGGCATTTTTTCTCACGCTCTGAAATTCATAAAATTCTTCGCCACCATTAGTCTCGAGTGAAAAAGTAGTTTATTCCTCACCCACCCTTTCATATTTTCAGGGGGGAAATTTTCAGGGCATTCCGAAGGAAGCTGAAAAATTACGTCCTTGAAACATGGAAAATGAATGAGGCTCCAAGAATTCTTCACTTTCCATATAGCAACTACTCGAAGACAAAATTAAAATTACTGTGTAAAAAAACGATAAAAATTGATACTTTAAAACACATCCGAATTCGCGAGAAATTTTACAAAGACCAAAACATTATTGGCAGACTGACATTTCTCAATACAGTAAATTGCATTTAAAATACAAGTCATCCTCGAATGAAAATGACGAATCTAAATTGCACGTAAAAATGACAACTGTTTCATATCCTTTGGCCCCGGAAAACATTACACCCAATTTAAAAAAATCGATATTAAAAAAAATTCCACTTAATTTTCTGCGAACTCGCATCACATGAAAAACTTGTTTTGCTTGGTGGAAAATTGAGAGGAAATTCCACCGAGAATCAATTAACCTTTTCACGTCCCACCTCCAAGACAAGGTTTGAAGGAAAACGCTCGAATCGTCTTCCTAAAACGAAATAAATCTTCCACGTCCACTGTTAATTTCCCCCAAGGGACTGTCCGAAAGACATGCATCAACATTTACGTCAAAAATAAAAGCAAAAAATAAAAGACAACAAAACCACCCGGATGACGCATTTCTTTTTTCTTGTCACCGAAATTTTAAGTTATAATTTTTCTAAAATTAATATTTCTCTCTGTCGGTTCACGCAAGAGGAAGCGTGGAATCACTACAATATTTTTCCAGATTAAGATGGAAATAACAACCAATTCCACAATCATGAAAATAAACAAATCAACTATCACGAAAGAAAAATCAATGAATGATTTTGAGAATTGGTCTTGCTTAATTAAAATCAAGATTCCCCATTGTGTTCTAATGAATTGCAATTTTTTAAACAAATTTCAAATCAGAAATGAATGATTCAAACAAGATCAAGCTGAAAATGTTTAATGTCAGAATAAAATATCTGGGTTGTCCCTGCTAGAGACAGATGTATCCGTTCTTAAAAGTATTCACCTTTAGTTCCTATTGAACTTTTTGGTGCGAGACTACGGTTAAATATAAACCCTGTCTACAACGAAGTTATATTCAAGGACAAACTCGACCTAGATTTACTATTTCCAACACAAATAAAAAGCAGAAATGAGCCAATGAGAGGAGTGTAAATCCTTCTTGGAATTTCTGGTTTAAAGGCTGAGTTTTATTTCACACACAACAAGGATTATTGACAACTACTCAGCAAACTCTTGCTTCAACTACTACAAGATTGAACTGGGCTAAATCTGATGACAATCTCTGCTCTCTTAGCAGACTGACTTAGATTATACAGTTGAATCTTGATAACTCCAACCTCTCAAAGTTAAATGTTCATCAGGTCCCTGTCTGAATTCTCTTAGAAACAATACATTAAAAGCCTCCATAAGTCAAATTTTCAGTGGCCAATCAACTATTATTTTCTTGACACAAGAAAGAAAAAAGCAATAAAAACAGAATTAGATGCGTTTTAAGAGGAAGTGAAAGACATGATTGGGAAAATGAACCCCTGCCTTTGATGGAATGGTCAGCATCCTTTCAACTCATTCAAGAATAAATTTAAGCTCCAGAATATCACCCTTTTAAATTTCAAGCAATTTTTCTATGTTTACCAGAACAAAAGGGCTTTGTACTGTAACTCAATCCTCCATAATTCAAAACCTCTATAAGTCAAATTTATTTGCTGGTCCCTTGAAATTTGACTCAGAGATGTATGACTGTAATAAATACCTAGGTTTTACCCTATGTTAAAGCATTTTTTTTTAGGAAAAGGGATGAAACTCTAGCATAACAGAAATTCTAAGAATTCATGTTACCTAACAGTTCTGGCAAACTTTCAGAATGACCTCTAGGGAATCCAGAGACGGTTCCTCCTTCGTATATCTCTCTCTCCCTCTCTTTAGTTTAAATTTTCCATTCTCACTCTTACGCGTTTAAAATGAGAAGGAAAAAAAGAAGAGAGAATGGAGAGTTTTTCGGCGATTCAGGGCAAGAATGCGCATAGGAATTTCCAGGGAATCGGATCGCCCCCGCTTTAGGTATTTATTATTCTCGTCGCAGTTTCTCCCCGGTGGGAAAGGAGAGGAAAGCGTGGAGAGCGCAGTGTGAGGTCCGCACTTGGGTCTTGGGCCGCCCTTTGTCTAAGTAGTAACAGTGAAAAACCGCTTCTTCACTCACACACACTCTTCCTCTTCTCCCCGACAGGGAAGAAAGAAAGAAAGAAAGAAAGAAAAAAAAAGAAAAAAAGAGACGGGACACTTCCTTCCTTTCTCACTTCCCAAAGGTTCTTTTCTTCGCCCGAGAACCTACTCACCTTTTTCAGTCCTCACTGAATGGGGTTCTACACCAGTTATGAACCGACATCAACTGTACAGTACGAAGTCAAAAGACGAACTTCTTCGCGGGCTTTGGTTTCAGAAGGCGAAGGAAAAACTTTTCGGGTGCAAATTTGAAATCTCTTCAGTTTTTGAAAAACATAAAATCATCGTTATTTGAGAGGCGAGACCCGCATGAAAAGTTATCGAAAAATTGTTCGATTTTTTTCATTTCATTGTATTTAGGTGATGTCAAACTAATTCGGCACCAGAATGCGAATGATGGGCTCCAAAATGGATAATTGCCACTGGATTCCAAAATTTCCACAAAAATGTAATCCACGTTTTCCTCAGATTTCCGCAAAAAAGAAATATCAACGACTTCATCTAGTGAAATCCGAGGGATTTTTCAGAGGACTTTCAGTACTGTATCTCGAAAAAAATTCCTCTGAGTACTCAAGCGAGAATCATTGGAAATTAAACAGGAAATGGTGTTCCTTTCGCCACGTATTGTAATTCGTTTTCAATTTCCGCCCTGAATCCACATTACAGGGAAAATTTGCATGAATATATTCAGTATAAGAGATCAGAATTTCCCCCCCGATTTTTTGTGAGAAGCAAAAAGATTAACATGGTAATTTGAGTATTTGAAATATTTCTGGATGCTTTGCAATATAAAATTAGATAAGAACCGACTGCATTCTGTCGCAAGAAATCAGGCAACGCATTTGAAGACACTTTTCCCACTTTTAAAATACAATTTTTGTCTTGAGAAAAAATTGGAATGTTCGTAACAAAATTATTCAAAATCTTCAGCATTTGAAAACAATTAAGATTCATCATCAGTCAACGAAATACTATATGTACAAGAGAAACAACTGACATACAGTTGAACCTTGATCAGTCAAACCTCCCTAAGCTGAATTTTTTGAAGTCACAGTCTGAATTCCTTCAGAGAAAATGAAAAAAAACCTCCCTCACTCAAAGTCCATTTCTGTCAAACCTCTCATTGTTGAATTTTCAGAGGCGTTTTGGTCATTATTTCCTCCAAATATGAAAGAGAAAATCAATGAAACAAATGATTTGATACATGTTGAAGGAAGTGGATGACTGAGCAAATGAACCTCTGTCTCCAAGTTCAGCAGGCTGTAAACTCATAAAGAATCAATTTTTATGCCCATAATATCCTCAAATACAAATTCTTTTACTTTTCCTTGCAACAAAAATGTTTGTCTCCTTAAATAAAAACCTCCCAAAGTCAATTTTTTTTTTCCTGGTCCCCAGAAATTCGACTTAAGAGAGGTTCAACTGCATTCAACAACACTTGAACACTGAACAAATCCTCGGCATAATCTGAATTCATTAGCAGACAATATGCATCAAAAACCCACCTACAGATTCGCAAAAAAGGAACAAACCTCCAATTAAAAAAATATGAACTTTGTTTTCAATTTCCGTAAAATGAAAAACAACCCCTTGACTTCAATTATTTCCCAACCCCCTCTCAGCAACACTGGAAGAAAATAATGATGAAAATTTTCAGGGATACAGAAAAACGTTGGATGGAAGGAAAGCAGGCGAACGTCGGTTGCCAGACGACGAACAATTTATGACCCTAAACTCTTCTCCCTCCAAAAAAAAAAAAACCTTCCGCCCTCTCTCATTTTCTCGTGTCGACTGAAGGAAATAAGGGGAGAGGAGAGAAGGAAGGTGAATATTTTATAAACAGAAAAGAAAAACAATAATGAGTAGAAAAGAAAAGCGTCGTCGTTCGTCGGTGTCGAGGCATTTTTCGCATGCGCACGCGAACCAAGAGGGCGAATGACGTGACACACGACAGCTTGCCCCCCTTTTTCTTCCCCCCCCCCCACCCTTTTTGCCCCCAGGACAGGACAGGATTAGTGGATCAACAACGGCCCCATTTTTCTCTCGCCCTGTGCAGAAAAACCAGTGAAAAATTATTTCTCAAATTTCCCCGATTTTTGTATTCATATTTATGCTTTGCCTGAAACATGCGAAAAATAAAGCATCGACACCATTTCCGTATTTTAGTTGCTTTTTTTATGGTTTTCAACTGGTACTCCTAAACAAAAGTAAATACCGTAGGTCTGTTGAAATACTGTAGAAACAAATCGAAAATCATTGAAAAAAAATTAACGATTGAGACTTCAGTTGCCAGACTAAAATTGTAAAAATTGGGGTGCATCTTGAACAGGGTTAGTTGAATTTTTTAGGTCTGGTTAGCTCAAGTTAGACCAGAAATGTTCGGCTTGACAAAAAAAAATTCTACAGCGAAAACCTCAAATATTCTGATTTACAGTATACAAAATTATAAAAAATGTATATTTCAAAATCCGAGTCGCGATTTAAAAGGAATATTTCCGCTGTGAGGTTCGTCACAAATTTCTGATGAAACCCTCACATTAAAATAATTATCTTGATAAGTCGAAGTGCTTTAATTCGAAAAATATTGAAGGTTTTTCTTTTTAACCTCGAGCTGGCCATAGGCTCCAAAATATGTTTAAAAAAAAACGGGAAAAATTCCAGAGAGAAAATCCTTAATATTTCCCAAAATCTATTTTAAAAATCGAGAGCGGAAGGTAATTTCAAAATGCCTGTTTTTCCAATCTCCTCTTTCCTTTCTACTTTTTTTTTTTCTCAAAAATCCTTCTCAGCAAAATGACCTCAGTTCGGAGTAGATTGTTTCCATTCCCATCACTCACACGCGGCCCCATTTATCCGTGTTTACAATTAAAAGCTCTCTCTCTCTCTCTCTCTTCGCTCAGTGTTTGTTGAAGCATCGACTAGAAACTCCCGACTTTCTTTCGGAGGACAAAAAAAAAGAAAAGATTAAACGCATTCCTGGAAAAATTGGAATCTCTTTCTAGCTCGAAAGAAAAATACTGCGTACTCACACAGACAAATTACAAACAAATCCTCGCGCTTCGGATCCTCAAGACGTAACCTTTTCCGTTTAGAAGCACATAGAAAAAATAAAATAAAAATAAGAGGGGGTTTCTTTCAGAAAAAGAAACTGGTCACGGGCTCCATTCACGTCCCCCGGCTGTCGGACCATCAAACAAAGCCCTCGTTAAAGCAGTCCTTACATGCCTGAACGGGGCTTTTAAAAATTTCCGGGATTACTGGACATTCATTCACTCACAGAAAACAGGCAAATTTGAGTTTGTTGCAGTTGAGAAAAACGCAAAAATCCATGCATTGATACTTAAAATTGCTCCAATATCCAGAGAAACTAAAGCCAGAAACGCAGCGCCAACAAAAATAAGCAAACTGAAATTATTCTGAATTATCACTGATTAACGAAACATTTTCATACATTCGCTTTCAATCCTACGCAATTACTAAGAAAACACGAGGTGAATTTTGAAGCTTAAAAAATAAATAAATGAAAAAGGTAGTCACGGGTGCAAATATTTTTTAGTGCTTAATCTCGTCTAAATTCATCTCTCACGACTCCTTCAAAACCACAGAAAAACAAAAACACGATTCTAAAATTAAAACGTGAAGCACCTGAACTATCGACAACCCATGAATAAATTCCCAGTAATGTACTGTACTTACAGCAAGCCCATTGCAACCCCTGCTGCATTTCCCTGGAGCGGAAATAGACATTCCACTGTGTCCAGGGGGAAGGAAAAATAAAATGGAAAAATACTTAGCCCTGCCTGCCGACAACCAGGGGTCAAAGAGATTCTTTTTTTTTTTTTTAATTTTGGCAACGACAGGACGGAAGAAAGATAAGCACATAAACGTTCCTCAACTGCGCTGAAGCGACGCATATGTGTAAAGAACCCTCAGGGATTGTGCTTCCAAAATTTCCCCCTCGAATCCTTAAATTTTATCATCTCCGGAAACAACTCGAAAAATTTGCATCATTAGCCCTTGAAAAAATCGCAATACAACGTGTCGTCCGAAAATGAATGACAAAACATTTCTTTTGAACAATGAGAAGAAATTCAGAAAATCATCAACCAGAACCAAAGATAAAGCAGTGAAGTGATTAACAATAATTCTCCTCTATTTTTCCTGAAGATCTGTTTTAACATGAAATAAGATGTCCGCTTTATTAGTAAATATCAGCAGCATTTTTAAATTAAACTTTTTACTCAGGAGTGTTTCTGTTAAAAAAAGCAGAGGCCTTTGATGAGTTTTTTAAACGTAGAGTTTTAATCGGGAGAAAAATATCGCAATAAAACGTGTTAACCGAAAATGAATGAAAAAACATTTATCTTGAACAATGATAAGAAATTCAAGAAATCATAAACCAGAACCAAAGATAAAGTAGTGAAGTGATAAACAATAATTCTCCTATATTTTTCCTGAAGATATGTTTTAGCATGAAAATTCTACAGGCGAAATAATAATTCATAGTCGTCGTAAAAATTTAATTTGAAAAATAATTCCTCACAAAGACTCCCACGATAGAAAATTCTAAAAACAAAATTTGAGAAATCCGTCGGAAAATTGCACCATGAAACGTTCAATTTTTCCTCGTAATTTCACCAACCAAAAATTAAAAGATCACAGTACATTAAAGTACATGATTTCACAAAATTACCGCGCTACGAAAAGCAGATTAATTCGTTGTTGTTGTTTTTTGAAGGTTTGGGGGAGTCTAGTCTTTACAGCCACAGCCAAAGAGCTTTGTTTTTTGGTCGGATGCCTTGTGTTCGTTTATTTGTTTATTTATCACAATACTGGAAAGCAAAAGTTTCCTAGCTTTGTTCCCTGCAGAAAACCTTGACTAAGCAAAAAACAAAAATGAAACGAAAATAACGACACACACCCGCCCATTCAGAAACATTGTTCTCGGTGGCACACGGCCGCCAGTGCGGTAATTTAACTCCAGACGGCGCCGTTTTATTGCTTTCCAAAATTCCCCCCTGTTGTCCGAAAACTTCGAATGGCAGCACACACAAAAAAAAAAAATGTTTGACTCCCTCCTCTCACTCTTCAGACCAGCATATGCAACTTTCCATCAAATCACGTACAGTAAACCGGTAAAGTAAAAGCCCAAATCAAGCAAAGCGTACATCTCACATCAAAAACAAACACTGCACACATTTATTTGCAGGGTTCACACAAAAATGAGACGTCATCATACAGTACAAAAATTCGCAATCTCATACGCCAGGATGTTACGCATTAAGATGAAAAATTAATTTACCCGCAAATCCAAGGTGCAGTGCCAAATCGTAATTATCTTGCAGTGCAAAATATCTCGAAGTACAGTTTCGTGTTACACGACTTTAAAAAAGAAATTCGAGCCCCTCCTGTTTTCCAGCAAAAAGCGCCAAAACGCCTTTCTTCTCTGAATACACGTCTGTCTTCCATTGAATTTTTTTTTTTTTTTGCGTCTGAATCACCCCTTTCCCCCCCTCAAATTGTCTCTCATGTTTCCGTCCAGCCAATTTTCGGAACACAGACAGACGGCATTTAAAACCATGAGAAAAAAAAAGACGAAAAGAGATAAATGAATATATTGCACAGAGGTAGAAGAACAAATGAGGCAGCCCCCGAGCAATTTGGGGGGCTATCGACGTTTTTCGCTGTTATTCAGGGGGAGTCAAGACATTTCAGGCCAGTATACGAAAGGGGATAGCCGAAATGCTGAAGTACCGAGACACTAGGAAGGGACGCTGTTGTAACTGCTGCCCTGGGGTTTCAGACTTATGATAATAATAATAATAATAAATGGGGGTGGGGGAGGGAAATTAAAGAAAAATCTGTCATCAGGGGGAAGCGTGAATTTTACAACGCTCGTGAATACAATACATTGCCCTTGTTCAGGCAACCCAGTTAAAAATAAATCGTACGAAAAAAAAATAACGACAGTCTCAAACGTCCCAGTTTTCATACAGGTCCACACGGTAATTCTAAATCATTTTTTCATCAGTCGCAGTCATTTTGCGAATTAAACCTACCTCATAATTTAAAATTACGACAGAGACATTTACCATAAAGCTGCAACAAGAATAAATGTTACTCTATACAACTGTTCCTGAATTCATCATTGACATAAGAACAATTTAAAAAAAAACACAGACACAGAATGGTTATCATCTCACGTCAGAGCGGTGTTTCAAAATAATTAATTAGTCATGTATTTCCCAAGTCGGAGAATTGCTCAGTTTTCAGTTTAAAAAATTCGAAAACTTTCTCACCCCATGTTCAAATATTGCTAATCCAGTTTGAAATACATAAGATTCATTATCAAGATTTAAAATGCTATCTCAACACTGAGAGCATTAGTTTACCCGTCACATATACTGTATATATTTTATGCATATACTGTAATTCCGCGACAAGACTCTTGAAATTCAATCACCCAAATCAAAATGCACAGAAAACGTTTGCATGTGCATTCAACAGATGTGATGATCATCATCATCATCGGAAACGGGGGGTCACGGTGGTCCTGAACGTGGTTGGGGGTGTTTCAGGCTGAGATTGGGTCCTAAAAGGTGTGTCTTTCGTTCTCCTAAGGCGCGCAACCGCCGCCGCCGTCAGTCCGTGGGTGGTCTCTTATAATTAACGGTCCATAGCGTCTCCACATACAACACAAATAAATGGCGGGGAGGACGAAAGGGAGAGAACCCGGCACCCAAAAACCCCCCACCCTAACCCAGAGGACACACACACACACACACATACACAGACAGAATACAAAATGCATGGAAAAGGCCACTAAAAGATGATGGCGACGCGGAGAGAGAGCAAAACACAAGCAGCACAACTGACTGGAGAACAGTGGCCCCTCAATACCCAGAGAAAATCCCAATGACAGGAAAAGCTGGGAAATAGTGCAAGTGGAAACGGATGACAAGAAACACGAGGAAAGAGGAAATGGATAGAGAGAAAGGAGCAGCGAGGTGGAAAATGCCGCCGAGGGGTTTTTCACTCCAGTTCCCCCGCCGCCGAGGGTCACGTTGAACCATACACAGAGGGGGGGACGCCACGGAAATTCGCATCCGGAACACATTCCCCCCCGCCACCCCATTTTACCTACCTAGTATAGTCTCCATACCCTAGGGATGACAACCCTACCACCAGGCACTACTCTCACAAACACATCAGGGCTATTCCAGTGGTGACCAGTGCACATACACCATTACTGGTAGTAGGCATGAGTAGAACATCTTCCAAACTCTGGTAACCTGGAAAAAACTTTTACTGTTACTGACTCTATCCACTACAAAATTCAACATCCAACTAGCAACAGAGTAAGATCATTTTTAAATATTGGATATAAAAATAATGTGTGGCCAAAAATTGTCCATGATACTGTACTTTACAAGATAAAAGTTGTTAGGTTTGGTTTCATTCATCAATAACTTGCAGCCAAGCTGAAAAAAAAACCTAAAAATGAAGCAGCTGATGCAAACCATCTAGTAAACTGTCACACACTTTACTCAAATAAATATTAAATTTTCAATACTATAATTGGTACAAGGCAGGTAATGTTCTGCAACAGTGGTACAGGTGGACTTGTCTGCAACAATTTTCTCTACATACACAATTTTCTTTGGGTCCAACAGGGTTAACTCTCCATGCTATAGGGTCTCTGTACAGTACAACACATTTTTTGCTGGTCCTTGGAGTTTTGTTGTAGAAATGGTCCACCTGTACTTGGCCTAATGGTACACCATGAGCCAGAGGGCGGTACATTAGTGATTGAACATTGATCCAAACAAACGACAATAAATAGCACAATCCAAACACAATTTATAGTGAGTAAAGGTCTTACTCACTAAAAAATAAAGAGCCATTATATAAAACTGAATTAAACCACTGCATGAGGATAACTTCCCAGTGCAGCTGAAATTTTTTTTGAAGAGTAAAACCTTTTTTTTAAGTTCACACCAAATTTACATTGATTGAATAAATTTCTGAATTCTTTCAACTGCTGTGAAAAAAGAAGATACTTTGGGTTTACATGTTTAAAGGGGTTTTTTTTTTAGCCAGAGACAACATTGCAACAGAAATATTCCGACCATTCTCAACTGTGTCAGAACTTTGGCGCAAACGTATGAAAAAAAAATCACAAACATCAAATCTGATGTGGCTAAAATGGACACCTTATCCTCAAAAATCCCAAGTCCGACAGTTTCACGTTCAGTGCACAACGCGCCTTTTCAAGCTTTCAACTTTTCCTGCAAACTGAAATAAACCCTGCTTGGCTTCTTATTGCTTGCCCCGTCTCGCCTGGTTCTGCATTTTCCAGAAAAGCACCGTTAAGGCAATAAAAAAAAATCCACGTCAACAGCTGATCGCAATTGGCCCTACAATCCATTGTCCCCATTTTAATTTCTCGTCAATAGAAAAATAAAAAAATCACTGGGAGCCGACGGGAAACCAGGACAAGCAAACAAGACAAAGTCAAAAAACCCCCATGGTCACCGGGTTGCCTAAAATTCCCCCGGGGACAGCCACCCCCAGAAAAATAAAATAAAATAAAAACCCCACCCCTCTATCCCATGGCTTTTCGTCCCAACATGGACCCCCCACCCCCAAAATTCACAAATTCGGGGGCAGACGTGGAAGTGAGTGAGACGCGCCCGAGTCGCGTGGCAGACACACGCACCACTTGTACACAGCTTTTCCTCCTTCATGCTCCTCTCATACTCCCCCACCACCACCACCCTGCTGGTGAACTAACACAGTGGCTGGGATTTCTGGAAAGTTCAAGAGAATGTCTGCCGACATGCTTGCTAGAGACTGATATGGTTCTTGCGTAGTTACTCAATAATTATCTGGATGGCATGCGATTTATCGGTGCAGTACTCCAGTCTCACATGAACCGTTAAAAAAAAATATGAGGTCAAAAAATTTTTTTCACGTCATGCTGAAGTTAATATCTTTTCTGCAAATTTAGTGCGTGTCATACTTGACGCACGTTCAGTGAAGCATGAAAAGGAATAAAACATAACGTATTTTAATGAAATAAAATGTTGGGATGGAACAGAACAAGAATAAAAGCAGCACAAGTAAATTTGAATTTTATAGGTCTAATGTGCGCATTTATTTCATAGAAAAGTAATGTAAAAATTCAATTTTGTATCTTTTACAAGGAGACATTTTTTCTGCTGATTTTGAGGAAATGTGTCATACTTGAAACGCGGTCAGCGAAGTTTATAAAGGGAGAAATACGCATTTCGAATCATGACACATTTTTAGATTATTACAAAAAAAGAGGCAGCCTGATTACATTCGGATTTTAATAGTCTGAATTTTAAAAAGTTTAAAATTTATTTCACTATTTTTGCCACAGAAAACGGGAATACGCATTTTTGCACGGATGTATAGTCTCAAAAAAATTCCAAAGAAATCGTAGACGCATTTCGTATAAAGCATTTAAGGATTGAAGGCGCCTGAAAAAAGTGTAAATTTCATTTATCAAAATGATCATCGAATAAAAGAAACAAAAAGAGAACAGCAAATTAAACTCAATTCAATTTATAAATAAGGCATCCGACAGATGGAAACCTCAACTTTCCGTACATGTTAAAACCCTTTCAATATATTCTGGACACCGGTCCAAGTTCCCAAACAAAAAAAATTATAAAAAATATGTTCCTAAAAAAATTTCAAAAAAAGCGGGAAAATTAATTTAAAGAAAAATCAATAATCCCTTCTTCTCCCTCGCACAGCAAAAACTTTTGAAATACCCACAGCGTAGCTGAAGAATGAAAATTAAACAGCAAAGACTGCATCAGGAAAAAAAATATACGATTTTTGTTTCTTTCTTTTTTTTCCTTCTTCTTCTTCTCAACCCAATTTCGCATTCATCCAAATTTTTATTTTCCGTCAAGCTTTCCTTCAACGGGCTCTCGGGAGCAAGGCGAATTGCTCATCAGCATTCGCGACCTCGGCTCGGTCATTTCCCACGGTTGGTCGGCGTATTCCCGACAAACCCCTCCCCTCTTTCCGTTTCCGGTCCGTCCTTATTTATATCCGGGGATTAGTACCGAACGATTAGGCCGGAGGGAAGCTTAGTCAGTAATTCGTCGCGGTGGTGAAGATCGTGAAAAAGAAGAAAAAAAATATTTGAATGCGGTACAATGAAATGAAACCTCGCCACAATCAAATGAATGATGAATCCAGTCAAAGACCGCGCGAGCAATCAATCATATTTTTTCCAATAATCCAGGGTACGCCAGAAAATTGTGGAAGAAGTTTTTGAAACAATATTTCTGGAACTCAGCGAGATGAAAAACTGGGTTTGACATTAAATGAAATTACTGCACAATGTAATCACTTTCGAGTACAGTAGTCATCTCATTTTGCATATTTCTCAGCTGTATGTTCATCGAAAATAGTTTTTTTAGATATTGCTTTAGTGAGGGGAAAAAATTGGTTATATTAAAACACTCGGAAAAACTCACCAAGTGAAAATGTAGGTAAATCTAGATTTACCTTCGCATCATTCAGATTAAAATTTCTCTACTTCTCAGTCAGTATTCACGAAACGTTGACAAGATATAAAAAAAAACAGAACAGCTGCAATAATAAAAGAAGAACAATCTTCAGAGAGCAATTGTATTGAAATTTCATACGATCTTACATTCAGATGCAACCTCTTTTTTTTTTGTTTTTTTTTTTTGGGTATCGCACTCAAGTTTTCAATCAGTTTTAAATGCCTAGTCCAACGCAAAAATTTTCAAAATTCCCCCATGCGGAATTTTTTTTTAAACAAGTCTGACTTGAAACACGAGTCAAATTAAACGTTCTTCGCCTTTTCTCAATACGAGGAGCCCAAGAAAATATATCCACGGACAGGTTATACGGAAATAACGCAGCTGAAACATCGTCTGTCGCAGGTCTCAACAAGGGACATTTTTCATTTCGTAAAATATAGTAAAATTTCTCCACACGGTTCTGGAAATTTATAAAATACCCAAGCAAAGTTTGCTTTCCAACACTACAATAGCGAATAACTATAGGGTTTACTGGGTTAATTGGGGCGCAACGGGATGCAAAAACCAGAACCGAACACATAAAGCATCTGCACTACGGAAACAAACACAGGGATTTGAATTTTCTCACAATTTTCTCAATATTCAGGAAAGTCTGTCAAAACAAATCATTTCACGAAATCGAGATTTGCATGCAAAAAAGCCGCGGAAATTTCCTGGGTAAGAGAAACCTGTTCAAAAATAGCCCAAGGTCTTCAACCGACAGGAAAGCGAGGGTTCGTTATACGAGGCATTCTTCGAATGAAGTTTGTTGAGATCAAAATCTGATAAAAAAAATTTCAAAATTCCCCATTCTCTCGTTTAATATCCGCACGGAAATAATCGGGAATTTCGCTGAGCATTTCACCCAGAAAATAAAAAAATATCTGAAAAATGTTCATTTCCTCTTGCGACCTAGACCGAAGCTTCAATCCACTTTTCACTTCTTTTCGGGGTAGATTTTAGTCTCTCAAGCAGTGGAGAGTTTTACACAGAAACGAGAAATAAACGAATCAATAAATCGTGAAAAAGATGCAAACGAAAACCTTCGGCAAGAATTAACTCTCGAGTCAGAATTCAACACGAGCGGGAATCTGAAGTGAATATCGAAATAAAAATAGCGCCAGAAAAGAGTGGAAAAGATACAATAAATGAAAGAAAGAACGAGTCAAAAAGTCACAAATCTTGACAAAAATAAATAAAAGGAAACCCAGTTGTTTGAAAATTGTCGACAACGTCGAGAACAAGGGAGGAAGCAACAACGACACGGACGGAAACAATAATGAAGAACGAGCTTTGTGGAAATGGAGAGCGTTCAACTTCCTGTTTGTTCCTCCTCCCCGAAAAACATCAACCAGGAACAGAAACGGTAGACAGGAACTGAACACATGAAGGGCCCAAGAACAGGAAATTTAAAAACAAGTTCCAAATCATCCAACAACAACAAAAAAACCAGACAGTTCTTCCGAACACGTTTTTGCCTCAGGTTTCATTTCTTGACCCCGTCACTTTTGTCCAAAAATCCAACGGTAAAAACAGAAAAATATTACCCTTATGCATTAAAAGAAAAAACTTTAATTCTGCGCAAATTCTCATCATACATGTCACCAGTTAAAATTGCACAACTCACAGAAAACAATACTGTTTTAGATTTGTAGTCATATTATTATTAATTTAAAAGAATCAGTCTTTCAATCTTCTTTTCTAGTTGCAACATTTATATTTTCCATCCCATTCCTTCAAATAACAATTTTCAGTTTCTCATTCCATGATATTTATCCGGAAAATAACAAAATTATTCTTAATATCCTCACCCGAGATTCGACCCCAAAGAAAAAAAATGTGGCATTTTTAAAAATCTTCTCAAAGTCCAATCTGAAAATTAGCATTTGATTCCTCGCAGATTCTGTTCAAAATTAAAATCATTCCCTCGTCCAATCACGCATAAAAAAAGAAGTCCAGCTCTTCTGTTCTTTCGCTGACGAACTGACTCAATATAAAATTC